>SNQJ01S0068358.1:58864-75969 GCA_010110895.2 Picea sitchensis | reverse complement strand
ATATGGAATGCCAATGATCCTCCAATGTCTCTAATGTTCCAAGATCTTAAAATGTTGTGCCAACCTAAAAACCTCGAATTACGATGGCATTTTGTGCAACTGTTGAGCAAACTCTATAGTAATTGCATTGATGTATGCAATGCATATTTCAAATAATGCCATCCATATTGTTTGTTGGAATATATGCTACATTTTAGGATTACTTTGTATTAAATCCATATCTATAGGCCCTCATATGTTCAAGTTCTTCCTGTGATTTTCTGTGAACTCGATAGTTGATTTTCACTTCTACAATAACCCACACTTTTTGAAATCTATTGCCTATTTCTTAACACTTTCCTTTCTACTGCATTTGGCCAACAATGTCAATATCCATAGTGATATTATAGGTCGATGATTCACACTCGTTTCTCATTCATGGAAAATTCAAGTAATAAAACATCAATACATATGATTAATAATTTATTAGATTGATGAAGGCATTAAAGCCATTATTTATGTTTTTCACCCAAAAGTAATTGTCTTAATTTCTAATTGTAGTTGTTTCCTTCAAAATTGGTGGCACAGATCGACTTGTTAGCTGATGAACTGATAGAGGGTTCATACCATCAGTATTAGTCACTCCATAGCCATATTTATAAAACATTGAATCCCTGTCGCAATAGGGATTTCCTTAATAGAAGGCCCTTCCATGCAATCTACCTTTTCAATCAATGTCGGCTCCCAAAACAAAATTGGTAATCTCATCAACATCTACGCTTGAAAATGACTTCAAGAACAAATTTGGTGTTCTGAATTTAATCGAGATCTTTTAATTTATTTAAAAATTGCAATTGCCTGAGAAATCTTGAATTCCCTCGGTGGGTTGCTAATTTTACTGGTTTTAAAATTGAAATTGTATGAGCTGTCTCATTGGCATTATTTGTTTCACTCCTTTAGACTAGCACTTGGGCATTGTTTGACATTCTGATAATTGTTGTTAAACTATGATTTGGCACTCTTGGATGGCGTTACTCCTCAATGATGCCCTGTAATGAACCAACCATGCCTCTTGACAAATTGGATTCGAGTGTGTGACATAATATTTGTGAAACCATAAAGATTTGTCCTTCCCTTACAGTGTCCTATTACAACAAGTTTCTTACTGGAAAACACTTTTAATGTGTAGCAATTGTCCACATTTTCTTCATCTTTTAACACGGTGATACAACACCCAGGTACTAAATTTGATGGTATTGTTCAAAATTCAAGATCTTAAAGGCTGCAAAATACATTGTCTGAGATGAAAACAACAATTTTAAATCTTCTTTGATGTTTTTAACTTCTTCCTACCAAAACCGAAGTGAAAGAAACCAATGCCATTCGAGGAGACCACATACAACTAGAGTTTTTGAATATGATTGAACTTCCGATTGGAATCTGTCTGCAAGAGCCAAGCTATTTTGTATGTAATTGAGCAATCCATGGGATATTTTGTGTGTTGTTGAGAAACATACCCCGAGTTTCTACTGTTTGATTCACTGCATTCTACACCATAGTCATAATCCCAATTCTATTTGATTCACTACATTCTGCGCCATAGCCATAATCCCAAGTCTGTTTGAATAAGTGTTAGGTTGATTCCATGGTTGATCACATAGAAGAAGTTGAAGCCATGGAAAGCCTCCCTCACTTTCCTAAACTCATACATTTCCACTTGTTTATGATTGCTTGAAGTAGGGGTACCACCCATATACCATTATATAGCATAAATTTTGGCAGTCGCCATGTTTGGAACCACCCTCATTAACTTAATTGGATGATTAATATAACTAAAATGAAGGTATTTACAATGCATGTCGATTGAACCTATTGTTGTCAAGTTATTTTTTAATCCCTATAAATTTTTTTACAATGTAACAACGTATTGAAAGGACCTAATGCTACATGCTAAATGTTTGGCTATAAACTTCTTATTTATATTTTATAGGTGGAAATGAAGTACATATTTGAACTAGTGTAAATATTTATTAATGGACATAGAAATCGACATTTTCTTTGAATGATTTGATAGGAGGAATTTAACATGTGTATAGGGATATTGTTATTGATGGACCCTAACCAAGATATTAAATGCAAATTATGTAGATAAGCTTGTCACAGTTTCTCACAGTCTTAAAATGAAAATTTCAATTAGTGTTTTGAATTATACATTAAAGCAACGTATACTTAAAATACAACCAACAACTCATATCTTCACATTTCACATTAAAAAAATGACAAAGTGTTCAACATTCTTTGGTTTAATGGCATATTATAGTAGCATACTTTGGTGTATGCTTCATAAAAAGACCTATTCATTCACAATTAAATATTCCGGTAGTGGACTTCGATGCATATCCATTTATGTATGCTTCGCAACAAGTAGTGTTTCACTTTTATCCCCTTAACTCGCTTTCTAACATTACCTTAAAGAAGAATTGTGACCCCAAGATGAATGCTTAGCTAAAGGAATGTTTATGTCCCTGATTTTACAAGGGTGCTAGAAAATTCTATCATCAATCCATGCACTTCCCTATCAACACTTTATTATTAATCTTTATGCTTTCCTATCTACATCTTCATTTTCCTATTTGAAGGGACTAGATCTGAAATTAACAATGTTATTTGTTTGTATGCCTTGTATTAATGTTTACGCTTTCTTATTTACATGTTCTTTTTATCAATTTTCCTATTTGAAGGGATTTGATCCGAAATTAACAATGTTCTTTGTTTCTATGCCTTTCTCTAAAATTGAAGAATGTACCATAAATTTAGTTCATATGATTTCTAAGATCAATGGTCACCAATTCATTTGTAACCACTAAGAAGAGTCTCTTTAGCATGTCCCTTTCTCTATTCCTCACCTTTAGAAATATTTCTAGCATCTCCTCTATCATAAAAAAATATGGTTTCATCTCCATTAGGAGACATGAGCTTCTTGAAGCCCTCTACAATTAACATAGAGTCTTCTGGTGCACCCTTTTACCTAGACAGGTTTCCCTCCCACAAGACATATATCAGTAATTCATTGTATCCCTTGCTCCATCCAAATTTCCCATATCCCTACCTCATGTCATATATTTTATTTTGGAGACATCAAGAGAGTTGTTCACCTGATCAATAACAATAGAGTTACATATGAGGAAGACCTACACATTGAGTTCCTCAAACATGGTATTCACTCTATCAACTTACATATTGTCAATTTGTTTGATTTATTGCGTTGTTTGATCAAGTTCTCCTTTCACATGGTTCCACCATATCATCCAACCCATTTTGGAATCAAGGTTTAGTTAAGATCCTACAATTACATGACCATCATGATTGGACACATTTAAATACCTTTTATCAAATTTAGTTAAGATCCTGTGTTGAATGGCATAATTTTTTTTTTTTTAAAACCACAACATTGGTCTCTTTAGCAACTAACATGTTTGTCGCTAGTATGGGAAATTGGTTGCAAACACCAACCTGTTAGTTTCTAGAGCGACCAACCTGTTAGTCGATCGAGTGACTAACATGTTCGTCGATAGTATTTCCAATTGGTCGCAAAACCCCAACTTGTTAATCGCTAGAGCGACCAGCCTATTAGTCGGTCGAGTGACTAACATGTTCGTCACTAGTATCGCCAATTGGTTGCAAACCCCAAACTATTAGTCGCTAGAGTGACCAACATGTTAGTCGTTCTATTGACTAACATTCTTCGCTAGCCGAACTTTTCCCTATTATGAATAGGATTCGTTTCTCGGTCACTAGACCGACGAAAACAAAAATCATATTGGTCGCAAAAATGACTCTATGCCGATGAAAATTCATCTCTACTTTGTCGCAAAAATGTTCAAATTTAATAGTGGCCCAACCATTCCTGAAAGTTGGTATTTGTGTTGAGGGGTATTCAATGAAAGGGTTGGTTGACCCTTCCTCTAGAAATAATTTCATATAATGGAGATCTTGGGGAAGGTTTTTTTAACCCTTCTTCCTACATGGTATTCTGATGGAGGGGGCGGGGTCAAGCTGACCCTTCCTCCATTAGAAGCTTTGCATAATTGGGATGTGGGTAAGTTTGGCCAACCATATTCCTCTAGAATAATATTTTCATGGACGGATATCACAATGAAGGTTTGGTCAGCCCTTCCTCAAGGATGGTATTTATGTCAAGTTGAATCAAGTGGAAGGGTCGGTTGAACCTTTTCTCTATGTCTGTTGAATAAGCAGGATCATGGGGAAATATTGGCCAATCATTCCTCTTGCATGGCATTCTAATGGAGGGAGACCATGGTGAAGGTTCAACCAACCATTCCTAAAGTAACATATTTATTGACTTGATGATAATTGTGACCTCAAAACGAGGACTCTATCCTTGAAAACCCATATTTTTGTATCAAAAACAGAGATAACCTTGAATAAAAACTTGCTGCTACTAGCATCACCTTTTCTTTTCCAAAGAAAATTACTGCAGTTTCCACCATGATATTAAATCCCTATAAAGTTGCAATTAAAAACCTTAAAATAAGCTCTCAAATAAAAAATTAGTTCTCAAATTCTTTGGAAGATTGGTTGTTGTCATTGATGTCAACTCTAGTCATGGGTTTTGACCATAAGATTGATGAAGGTATTTGGACATGAAAGAAAATGCACATGAAGATACAACCTCCATGGATGGATAGTATACATCATGTTATTTTTGGTGATATGTGGAGCACGTCCATTGAATCCTTCCATCTTCCATCCGTCCATCCATCCTTCCATCCATCCATCCAGTCCATCCGTCCATCCATCCATCCATTCCATCCATCCATCCATTCCATCCATCCATCCATCCTTCCATCCTCCATCCTCCATCCTTCCTTCCATCCTGTCCATCCATTCCATCCATTCCATCCATCCGTCCTCCATTTCCATTCCATCCGGCTCCGTCCTCCTCCATCCCTCCATCCATCCTTCCTCCATTCCATCCATCCATCCATTTTCCATCCATCCATCCATTCCTTCATTCCTCCATTCCTCCATCCGTCCATCTTTCCTCCATCCATCCATCCTTCCTCCTTCCTTCCATTCCGTCCATTCCATCCATTCCTTCCATCCGTCCTCCATTCCATTCCTCCATCGTCCATCCCTCCATCCATCCTCCATCCATCCATCCATTCCATCCTCCGGCTCCATCCATCCATCCATTCCATCCTCCTGTCCGGCTCCATTCCATCCATCCGTGTCCATCCATCCATCCATCCATCCACTATCCGTCCATCCCGATCCTTTTCCGTCCGTCCTTCCTCCTCTTCCATTCCGGGTCCGTTCCGTCCATCCTCCATTCAAATCACCCCCTTCTTGTTTTGAGGTTAGTATAATGTAGTCAGCATTAACAAGTATTGTTGTGGCAATTTTACAAAATCAACTCTGAGGGTGCTACCCATTTTTTGGGAATTAAAATTATAGCTCATTTGAAAATGTGATTTTGACAATTGGTACCATTGTGAAAAAAAAATTAAAAAAAGTGATTCATGAATCAAAAGTAAAAGTGGTGTTGCTAGTAGCACCTTTTTATTTCGAAGTTGAAATTACAACCTATTTTATAAAAGCATGGTTGACAATCAATGCCAACAAACCAAAATCTAAAAATCAATGCTTGAATCAAAACATGGTCCTACCCACAATTCTCTCTTTGCTACACCTAAAGCTTACAGAAAGCTAAGAAAATTATTTAAAAAAAGAAATGGATGTGAAAATTTTAAATTATTATTATTATTATTTTAGGGAAAAATATTAAAAGATTTGAAATATTAGACCAAAAACAACAAATCTATAATAATAATAATAATAATAATAGTAATAGTAATGATGGAAATAAACGTGTAGTTTAAACCTTCCAATTTTTTTAGATTTTTTACGGGCATATTTTCCAATCAATTTTTATTGAAATCCACTCAAAATTGTTTAGAGACTCCATGTTGAAGTTAATTTGTAATTAAGGGTTTTACAAGGTGTTTGAATCCATTTATGCATTTAAAATGCAATTTAAACAATAGAAAATGGACATTTCACCAAGATATGTTTCCTCGCCGGTTAAATTGAAAAAGTTCAAAAGTTGAATGTTTAGACAACAGCGATGGTAAAATAATTAAAAAACATTAAAAAAAATTTTTTTTTTAAAATAAATATTAAAATTCAATATTATAAATGAAAATATGACTAAATATTAGAAAATCTTAAAAAAGAGAAACAAACAAACAAAATAAAAATAAATAAAATGGTTTTTTTTTAGTTAGGAGGTTGGAGTCACAGAAATAGCCTCCCCAGCCCCAAACCCTCTCTCCCCACCTCCCATCCTCTCCCTCAACCCACTTGACCCCCTCCCTATCCCACCTCCATCACTCGGCCCATTGTCCATGAAGACCTCCAAGTGACGAGTTGTAAACCCATCGCTTAAAGGAGAGGCGCTCCTCATCCCAACACATCCCCTCATCCTCCTCTCACTCCCATTTTCTCACACATGCCCCCCAAGTGATGGGTTTACAACTCATTGTGATCAGGTGGAGGAGAAGGAGCGAAGGGTGAGCCACATTACTCCTTTAAGTAGTGGGTTTACAACCTGCTACTTGGGGGCCATGTGCAAGTAGAGAGGAAGAATGAGAAATGAGGAAGAGGAATGGGATTGGTGGGGGTGGAAGGTAGGGATAGAGAATTGAGTGGGAAGGAGGATATAGAATCACTCATCCCATTATGGGAGCTTTACCTTTTATTACTTTATCACTTTCATTTATTAAGGGATTTAAAATTGTGTAAAATAAAGTCAATATATTGTAGATATTTTGCAAGGAAGGGAGGGGGGCACGATCTGGGGGTTTATAGGTATTGGGTGGTATAAAAAAAGGTATCAAGTAAAAATATTGTTTTTTTCTTATCGAATAAATGTATCAAATGGGGGTTCAACAAAATGATTTTTGGGAGGGGATAATTTTAAGGATGAAGTATCTTAAAAAGAACATAGAAACCATAGCGAATCTTACTAATTATTAATATGTAAAATATAAAATGTTTGGTTATATTTTGTAAAAATGTTCAAATTATAAGGATTTATATGGTTTCTATAAAATTTTGGCTTTTTTAGGTAAAAATGGAAATTGACAAATCTTTTTGTTAGAAAAGCGAGGTCGTGGAGCAATAAAATAAAACAAATGCGAAATAAGGCTTAAAAGGATACACAATACAATGAGACATATATGTGGTTCACCTGGAGTGTAGGCTAAGTTTACCAAAGGAAATTTCTAAGGTCCTTCCTTCATTATTATCCGACCAAATGAAGGGATACAACCACATCTTAGTTGTAACTTCCTCTTCTTTCTTTCCTCTCCCCTCACTCATAATACAATATTCACAATGATACATAGCACAATAAATTTCCCTCATAAAGAGTGTTTCCATAAGGAAAAAAACTCTTACATAACTTCTACCATTAGATCTATGACCTTATATTATGAGCAGTCCATATTTTACAATGAAATTACAATATACATTTACAAAGGCAATTTTTTCATTGGGGCGCAGCACTTGGACACGAGGGGTAACCCTATGTCACTCTCATGTGTGGAGGCTTGTACATTCTTTTGGGGTGTAAATTCTTCATGGGGTATATAACTCTGTTGAAAACAAGGACCTCTAAATGGGGAAGATAATCAGGCTCCCTGACCAACAATCTCTTCATGGGGTATAAACACGACTGAAAACAAAGACCTCTAAATCAGGAAGATAATCAGGCTCCACAACCAACAATCTCCCACTTGGAGACTGGTCTCAACAACTCCATCGATGTTGTATCTACTGGACTATGATCCTTCTTGGACCTGGAAAATTTCTCATCTTCATCTTCACACCTGAAGACCAAATGAAACTGAGCAGGAACTCAGTTTCTCCCTGGTTACTCCCATAGTTAACATGTCTGTAGGATTATGGCTAGTGTGTATCTTTTCCAACATCAAATGTCCATCTTCCAAGACGGATCATATGAAATGGTACATGATATACATATTCTTAGTCTTCGAATGGAAGGATGATTTATTTGCAAGATGGATGTCACTCTCACTGTCACAGTATAACCTATTATTCTCTTGCTTCTTTCCCAATTCCTCCATAAACCTATGTAACCAAATCATCTATTTACTATCCTTTGTAGCAGCAACATACTCTGCCTATGTTGTTGAAAGTGCAACAACCTTTTTCATTTTCAAAATACAACTTACTGTTGTTCCACCTACAGTAAAAACATACCCTTTGGATCTCCTCCTACTATATTTATCACCTGCCATATCTAAATCATCATATCCCTGTAGAATGGTGTTTGAACCTCCAAAACATAATGCATGAGTAGTAGTACCTCTCAAATACCTGAGAATCCACTTTAATGCTTCTCAATGTTATTTACCTAGATTGTTCATATACCTGCTCACAACTCCCACTGCATGTGCAATATATGGTCTTGTGCAAACCATCTGTAATGTTCCCAAGCCGATATGCCAGGAACATCACGGTTTTGGGTGTCTTTTTTAAACTTTTTCTGGTTGTGGCATTTCGTCAAACACTTTTCTTATTATTGTCTCTTAGGTTGCACTAGGGTTATACTGATGTGTTTTAATGTGTGTTTGCAGAAATAATAAACATAGATATAGTAATGGAACATACCTCAACCATATGCAAGACCAACAATATAGTAGACAACCCAAAAATGCCTTAAATCTAATCTTATTCATAAAGAGAAGAACCTGATACAATGAAGATGTCGATCTGGAATGCTCAATAGATGGATCCAATAACACAATAGGAGCTACTACAAAATTCTCCAAGAAAATACTATAAGCCTCTAAAGGTTGACTACCAAATACTGGAATAGATCTAGGCCGTAAGAAATACCAAACCTCCAACTAGAAAGGCCACGCTCTGTTGGAAGACTGAAACCCTCAATAATTCGGCCCAACTCAGGAAGGCCTCCAAATGAGTCCCAACTCAGCCAAATGATAGATAGGGGTGATAGGATCCCCCTCCTAAATTCTCAAGCTGAAATACCAAGGAATTCTCCTCCAAATGTTGAATCCTCAAGTGGAGTTGTGCCCTCCTGAAAACTGTCAAACCCTACAATTTCATCCCTGATGAAGGAGGCCTCCAAATGCAATGAAAATCACTAGAAATGTAGATCGGGACACTGCAAGTCACCAGGTGAAGTCTCGGGGTCAGATATGAAGTATAACGCCTCCAAACTGAATAGATCTAAATCGCAAAAATGTTCTCCTCTCCAATTCTCCCCAATGCACTAGGGAATCATCTGGACCATAAAACTCTCTCAAGAGGCACTAGAAATCATGGCCAAGACCCTGCAATCAAAACCCAGGTGCTAGAATCTCCAAAAGCCCTGCCAATCATCGAAAATGAACTTCCCTCAATAGATGGTGTGCCCCCCTTGCTGGAAACCCCCAATGGTGTGCCCTCCTTCTCTTCATGTGCCTGTGGCTGGCATAGAACCCTCATGCATTGAGTAGATCTGGACTAGAATGGTGTGGGGGATTATTGCATCCTCGAGACCAATCTTGGGACAAGTTACGTGGAATATTTCACCACCGAATCGTCCTCTAGGGTTTGTTAAGTCAAAACCCTCAAAACCCCCAAGGTATGGGCTCTCTAGCTAGAAGCCAGATATCAAAATGATAAACATACCTGAATGAATGAATAGAGGCCCTTGCCTCTTATTTATACTTCCTGCATCCCCTTGTCTCTCCAAAGTGACTTTTCCTTTTTAATTATTAATTAATTAATTAAATCACCTTAATTAATTAATTAACCTTTTTACCTCTGAAAAATGCCTTATCTCTCCTAATGGCTTCCCCGGCCACTGAAATTCACTTCTCACCATTCTATCCAGTAGTCATGTTCCTCCCGATTCCAATGAGATGTTACACTGAAAGTTTCCTCCAAGTATTGTGCCCAAAATGACCTCTTTAGTAAATTTAATTAACTTATAGCTCAAAATAATCAAAATCATGGAAATCATCGGAATGCAATGGAACCAAAGAAAACCTATGCGGAATGGATGATAATGATGAAATGGGATGAACGATGCAAGCCAGACCCCAAAATACCTCTCCATAATCTTTGTACTCACTAAACCTCCATCTGGCTAGTCTAGTCATCATAACCCTCTATAATGTAATGATGTCCCAAAGTGGGGACATTACAGTCCTCCTTGCTAGAAAATTGTTTTTCCTCAAGAAATAACCAAAGCCCTACAAGTATAATACCAGTATCTTATTTCCATGTGTGGGACACACAGTAGTCCCCATCCAAAGATGAACTATCACGCACTCGGCCCCTTGGGTCCCATATCAAGACATGAACTGCAAGCCCCTGGGAAGCATAATCCTAAAATGTTTCAACACTATGAAACTCCTGCTCATGACTCATGGCCTCATCCCTGACTGAGTCCATCCTCCAAGATACTACCAAGATCAACATGGCCTCCATCAACTGCCCATGCTGATGCCATAATGAGGTACTGCAAGACCTCTGTGAGTCACCCTCAAGTGGTGTGCTCTCCTCAAAACTGAAGCTCAATGGAAAGTCAGAACAACTTTCCCCTGCAAAGGTCCACTCGCCTAGGTCAGTCAGTGAAATGCTCAGCAATGCAATCCTTGGATCCCATTCTAGCCTCTGTCGAAGATCACCATGCTGACACTGCACTATGCTGACCATGCCTGATTGCTCCCTGTAGATATACCGGATCCTCCACTCTTGGATCCTCAAGATGAAGTACCTGTGGCGCTTGGCCCCGTTGTCCATAAACTGCATCTGTAAGAACATCTCTGTGGAAGTAGTACCTGGCCAACCATCTCCATGCTCGATCATGATGATCAAGAGGGAGAAAATGTCTCGCTCCATAGGACAAGTACCTGCAGGCCCACTCCAAACCAACCCAAAGTGGAGTGTGTGTCTCTCTGGTGCAACCTGGGTCAACATGATGTAAAACATCTTGCTAACAAAATGAACTTCCGGATCCCATGGAAAAGTTGGAAGTTTATCACTTCCAGTCTTCTCTAGTTGTTCATGTGTCTGACTTATCACTGTCGGAAGCCCTCTGTGCTCATCTGTTGTCACCTGGCCTATGATGCTCACCATCACACACCAAGTCTCAACTGGCTGCCTATGACAACCCACCTCTATCCGACTGGATGTCGTAAAAATACTCATGCCAGGTGGTCTCGGCCTAGCCACTCCCCATGTCCTTGGCCATTGTCCATCTCTCCTCATGTTGTTTTCCATGATAAAATTGTCGGGAAAGGATAACAGAGACATCTGTAGCTGATCATAGGACTGAAAAATACCACCTTCCTTGGTCAATCCCAAGGATTCGACCAAAAGTACATCTTTCGATACCCATGATAACTACTCGCATGTAGTCATCACTAAATCCCAACCATCCAGTACAACTGGAAGTAACTCCTCCAAGTATTGGTCAACCAACATCCAACTCTCATCTCCCCTACAATTGTTCATATGGTGCAAGTGATATCTCATGACTAGGTGTTGTTGCAAAGGAGTGACATCTGCATGCTCCCCTAGGTGTGTTTCCTCCCTGTAAGGCAATACACCCCTCTGAATCCCACCATACATCTCGGCATGTCTCTGTGAGCTATCACTCACCATTGTATGCTCCGGCATGCTCGTGTCATCTCCCGTATACTCATGTCGCATCATAGATCCTGGGCGTACTACTGGATAAACCTTTGTCTAAAGGTCAACCACTCTCAGAACACAAATGGAAGGGTCCTTCATCAAGTGGTGCTCCTATGCTAGACCACCGACATCCTCTAGCCATGTGACCAAAGGAAATATATGACTATCAGCTAAGATAGATGAAGTGGACTTCTGATGAATCTCCTCTGATATGAACTCTGATTCTTGAAGGGTTGTCTGTGTGCCTCTCAAGAATCCTCGAGTTCTCTCCAACTCCTGAGTAAGTCAGTCCACATCCAACTCCTGCACCCTCAAGGCCCTGTGATACATATCGCCAATCCCCAGTAGGTAGTCCCTGTCTGTCAAAAACAGTTGGAAGTTGGTCCTCATCACAGATACTCTCTCCCTGAGAGTATGAAAGTCACCAATGGAAAATCCCTCATCCAAACTACCATGTACCATTGATGTCCTCCAACAATAATCTTTCACTAATGCATGCATGTCATCAATGCACCTGGTGGCTTCCATGATCATATCCTCAGTGACTCTCAACTGTCCTATCAAGTGGTGTGACTCTTGGTCATAGTCATGTTGGGGTGCCACCTCATATCTCTCACTGCTAGTGCCAACACTGGAATCCCCAACAACATTCTCTGGAAAATATGAAGTGTTGAACTGCCCACTGTCTATTGTGCCACTGGGTCCTCATGTATGCCACTGCACCTCATCACTAGATGTTATCTCCCTCTGAATCACATTGTATCTTGTATGAGCAGTTGTATCCTCCTGTGCACTCACCTTGCTACTATCAAATGTGCCTGGATCCCATATAGATGTTTCCAGACACGTGCTATGATCATATTGATCAATGAAGAGTACATCCTCATCATTGCAGGCTAGTCCTGGAAGTAAGTGTCCCATCAATATGTAAGTCTCCATACTCTACTCAACTAATGGAGTCTCCGAAAGAGGTGACTCAATCTCTTCATGTTGATAGGTATGTATAAGGTCCACTGTCTCCAAGTCATGTCTCTCCTCCTGGGTCTGGGGATCCAGATGTCCATGGTGTGAATCCCTCACACATGGCTCCTCCATCACATCTGAAATTCCACTAATATCCTCCTATGATGTGGCTATCATGGGTGTCTAAAAAGACGACAGATGTTTCATAGCCCTCCTAGGAAGCTCGTCATCTCTCGGTGCTAACACATGTGAATCCCCACTAGTGTCTCTACTCTGCTAAGGTATAGGGTCATCAACACCATGTGATATGTCTGTTGCAATGCAGGTGTTTTCATTCTGTCCCTCCGACTATCTATCCACTACACAAGGATCACCATCCTCCCCAACCGTACCATAATCACTAGTATCTGCAAGTGTGCAAGAGTCACTATCCTCCTCAAGAATGTCAAAATCACTAGCCTCTGTAATAACATCATCACACTACTCCAAATAAGCATCTATATCTATCTCTGTGTCCTCACACACATCATCCTCATTGTCAATGTACCTCAATAATATGCTTCTTATCCTTACCCATACACCTATGATCTGGTTCCCAAGACACCTTCCAACTGTAGCAAAGATGTGTGCTCCTAATGGGTGTGGGGTTTCTTTGTTCTTCCATCCATCTAACTACTCTGGCTTTCTTTTCCTCTGCTACGATGATCCCATGTAAAACATCCTCTTCGCTCCAACTGATATTTCTTAAGGCTACATATTGTAGAAATGTTATTTGAGCCCTAGTTTCCTTGCTAAGGTCAGAATATTTTATCTCACAGTATATCTTGTCCATTTCTCCTTATGGAAGACCCCTCTATGGCTCTACATGCATGTGCTAATTCCCACTGGCTGGCAGGAATCTAAGCTCTAATACCACTGTAATGTTCCCAAGCCGATATGTCAGGAACATCACAGTTTTGGGTGTCTTTTTTAAACTTTTTCTGGTTATGGCATTTCGTCAAACACTTTTCTTATTATTGTCTCTTAGGTTGCACTAGGTTTATAATGATGAGTTTTAATGTGTGTTTGCAGAAATAATCAACATAGATATAGTAATGGAACATACCTCAACCATATGCAAGACCAACAATATAGTAGACAACCCAAAAATCCCTTACATCTGATCTTATTCATAAATAGAAGAATCTGATACAATGAAGATGTCGATCTGGAATGCTCAATAGATGGATCCAATAACATAATAGGACTTGCTACAAAATGATCCAAGAAGATACTATAAGCCTCCAAAGGTTGACTACCAAATACTGGAAGAGATCTAGGCCGTAAGCAATACCAAACCTCCAACTAGAAAGGCCACTCTCTGCTGGAAGACTGAAACCCTCAATAATTCGGCCCAACTGAGGAAGGCCTCCAAATGAGTCCCAACTCGGACAAATGATAGATCGGGGTGATATGATCCCCCTCCTGAAGTCTCAAACTGAAATACCAAGGAATGCTCCTCTAAATGTTGAATCCTCAAGTGGAGTTGCGCCCTCCTGAAAACTGTCAAAGCCTACAATTTCGGCCTTGATGAAGGAGGCCTCCAAATGCCTTGAAACTCGATAGAAAGGTAGATTAGGACGCAAGTCACTAGGTGAAGTCTCGAGGTCAGATCTGAAGTATAACCCCTCCAAACGGAATAGATTTAAATCTCAAAAATGTCCTCCTTCTCTCCGATTCACCCCAATGCACTGGAGAATCATCTGGACCACAAAACTCTCTCAAGAGGCACTAGAAATCATGGCCAAGACCTTGCAATCAAAACCCAGGTGCTAGAATCTACAAAATCCCTGCTAATCACCGTGAACGAACTTCCCTCAATAGATGGTGCACCCCCCTTGTTGGAAACCCCCAATGGTGCGCCCTCTTTCTCTTCTTGTGCTTGTGGCTGGTGTAGAACCCTCTTGCACTGAGTATATCTGAACTAGAATGGTGTGGGGGAGTATTGCATCCCCGAGACCAAGCTTGGGTCAAGCTAGGTGGAATATTTCACCACTGAATCGTCCTCTATGGTTTGTTAAGTCAAAACCCCCAAGGTATGGGCTCTCTAGCTAGAAGCCAGATATCAAAATGATAAACATAGATGAATGAATGAATAGAGGCCCTTGTCTCTTTTTTATACTTCCTGCATCCCCTTGTCTCTCCAAAGTGACTTTTCCTTTTTAATTATTAATTAATTAATTAAAACACTTTAATTAATTGATTAACATTTTTACCTCTGAAAAGCGCCTTATCTCTCCTAGTGTCTTCCCTGGCCACTGAAATTCACTTCTCTTCATCCTATCCTATAGTTATGTTCCTCCCAATTCCAATGAGCTATTACACTGAGAGGTTCCTCCAAGTATTGTGCCCAAAATGACCTCTTCAGTGAATTTAATTAACTTATAGCTCAAAATACTCAAAATCATGAAAATCGTCGGAATGCAACGGAACCAAAGACAACCTGTGTGGAATGGATCATAATGATGAAATGGGATGAACGATGCAAGATGAACCCCAAAATACCTCTCCATAATCTTTGTACTCGTTATAACCTCCATCTGGCTACTCTAGTCATTATAACCCTCTGTAATGTAATGATGCCCCAAAATTGGGACATTACATCATCGCATACATAAAGCTGCCAATTATTGATGAATAATAGACCCTGGACATGTATTCTATCTCCTCCTATGTATTGGGACACATTTCCTTAGTTAATTTGAAATGGCTGGCCAAAGGTGTACTAACTGGTTTTGCATTCTGCATTCTAAACCTCTCCAACACCTTCTACATGTACTCACCCTGAGACAATGTCAATTTGCGATTTTTCTTATCTCTTGTTATTCTCATACCAAAGATTTTCTTTGCAGCACCCAAATCCTTCATCGCAAATGAATTAACTAATTTCTTCTTGAACATATTTATACCTTGCATATTAAACCCTTCAACAAGCATGTCATCTACATAAAATAGCAAGATAATATAGCTTCCATTTTCTAGCTTTTTAAAATAAACACAGTGATTAGAATGACATCTACTATAACCATGTTCTGTCATAAACCTATCAAACTTCAAATACCACTGCCTTGGAGCTTGCTTTAGGCCATACAGGCTCTTCTTCAACCTGCATACCAAATTCTCCTTCCCTTTGACCTGATACCCCTGTGGTTGCTGCATATAAATCTATTCCTCCAAATCCCCATGGAGAAAAATTGTTTTTACATCTAAATGTTCAAGATGAAAATATTCTACTACCACAAGACTTAAAATAGTCCTAATTGAAGTCATTTTAACAACAGGGGAAAATATTTCATCAAAATATATACCTTTGTTTTGTGCAAACCCCTTTACAACAAGTCTAGCCTTGTACCATTTTTTTCCTCCATCTTCTTCCTTCAACTTATAAACCCATTTATTCTGGAATACTCTTTTTCCTGCAGGAAATTGAACCAAGTCTCAAGTCTGGTTATTTACCAATGAATCCATTTCCTCTTTCATGCCTTGCTCCCACTTCTTTTTGGTGTCTACCTGCATTGCCTTTTCATAACATTCCGGTTCACCATAATCAATCAACAATAAATAATACAATGAAGGAGATTATCGTTCAGGGGGTCTACCTAACCTGATAGATCTTCTAACAACACTTGCAGGAGTTTGAGGTACCTGTTGATCCTGTTGTTGTACATTTTGATTTTCTAGTACCTTTGGAGTTTCTTTTCTAATGATCTCATCAAGCACTATGTATTTTGGTTTTTCTTTTTCTCGTTTCTTTCTCTACCACTGATCTTTGTACATGACCTTCTCATTGAATATGACATCTCTACTCCTAATGATTTTGTTATTTTCATAATCCCATAAGCGATAACCAAAATCATTAACAATGTATCCAATAAAGATACACTTATTGGATTTTTCCTCAAGCTTTGTTCTATTTTCTTTATTAATATGGACAAATGATTCACAACCAAAGGTCTTCAAAAGAGATTAGTTTACCTTTTTACATGTTCATGCCTCCTCTGAAATTCTACCATCCAAAGAGATTGAAGGTCCTTTGTTTATTAAGTAAACAACAGTATCTACAACATCCGCTCAGAACTGCAAGGGAAAACCATCATGCAATCTCATACTCCTTCCACGCTCCATGATTTTTATGTTCATCCTTTCTGACACTCCATTTTCTTGTGGCGTTCTTGGAACTGTCTTCTCTCTACGAATATCATGGTATGAACAATAATCATCAAACTCCTTGTTGCAATATTCACCTCCATTGTCTTATCTGAGACACTTCAATCTTTTTCCTATCTCATTCTCAACCAAAGCTTTTCATTTCTTAAAAGTATCAAAAACATCAGATTTTTGTTGAATGCAATAAACCCAAGTTTTTC
>SNQJ01S0068358.1:12781-52154 GCA_010110895.2 Picea sitchensis | reverse complement strand
AATTAAGAAAAAAAAATTCGAATAAGCCACATTTTAATTCTAGTGTTGATTTTGAGCTTTTTGTTCACAACGCCACTGGTTATTAAAGTCATTTTATCAAACATGTTGTGATTTTAACCTCGAAATAAAAAATAAGATACTACAAACAACACCATTTGTGTTTGTATTTCTCATGTTCAACATGGTTTTCATCTAAAAAATTCTCTATCAAATGACCTTCAATTTAGAGAAACTATGTCGTGGATATATTAAAATTCTTGTTAGATGGATAAACAAATGTCTTTCTTAACATTCTGTCCAATTCCTTTTTGATAATCAAAATAGCCAATCAAATTCTAAGGGACCTCTAAAACATCATCAAGTTGCTGCAAAAAAGGATTAACTTGATAATACCCTCTACAAGAATGATGGATTCATATGAAGCAGGGTTGTAATTCACTCTAGAATGAGGCATTTTAACAATAATAGAGATCATGTCATCTCAAACTATTCTATTCCATATCTCTAAGAAGAAACTTAGCATAACAATTTTTTTATTATATAATTTTAAATTAAAAATTTTAACAATAATAAAGATCATGTCATCTCAAACTATTTTATTCTATATCCAGCAAGAAATTTTACATAACATTTTTTTTTATTATAAATTTTTTAAATCAAAATTATCTATGGATTATAAACAAAATCTTTAAATTTTTTTGTAAAGGTGTTGGAAAAAGTATATATCTTTAGTCACAATTATACCATTCTTTAACGAATTGCATTGCAATTAACTAAAGTGCTAATTACAACAAATCAGTTAGTTATTATTAGTCCCAAACATCATTGTATCTTTTACATAAAGATTCCACTTTTAGTGAGTTATCCATCTTTTCTTCAAAATCAAATACTATAATTCATATGTTATATTATATGTATTACATATAACATATGTTATATGTATTATATAACAATTACAATTATTAGTTCTAATTTGCTGAGATAATAAAATTACAATATTTACTCTGATTTCAAAAATAAAATTACCTTTTTTATTCAAAAATAAAATTACAATTTATTTATTTAATAGTTGATTAGTTTTTATAGTTGTTAAAATTTGAAATGAAAATATTTTATTTTCCATTTAAATAAATGATTTGTTATTCTTGTTTAAAAATAAAATTACAATTTATTTATTTAATAGTTGATTAGGTTTTAAAGTTGTAAAAAATTGAAATGAAATTATTTTATTTTTCATTTAAATAAAATTACAATTATTTATTTGTTTAATAGTTGATTAGTTTTTAAAGTTGTAAAAAATTACAATTATTTATTTGTTTAATAGTTGATTAGGTTTTAAAGTTGTAAAAAATTGAAATAAAATTATTTTATTTCCCATTTAAATAAAATTACAATTATTTATTTGTTGAATAGTTTATTAGTTTTTAAAGTTAAAAAAATTGAAAACAAAAAATATTTCCAATTTTCAATATAGGTTCTAACCACTTTTACAACTTACTTTCCATAAATCGGTAGGATGAATATATACCCCTGAAATTCGAAGGACTAATTGTATATCTCGCAGCCTGCTCTCCTCTTCGTTTTCTTGCTCTATGTTGTTGCAATTAAGTATCAAGATAGAGTAGCAAGCCTAATGGGATTTAAACGAGATTAGCCACCGTGATTAGCACTCTACGTTATCACTAGACCATGGAAGGTTAAACTAAATCTCTCTCTGGTTTTTCCTTTTTCATTCACTCGTTTTTATTTCGTTATTTGCGTATCTCTCACAGTTTTTTCTTCTTTCAGCGATTTGCTCTTTTTTATGGCATTATTTGCATGTCGAGATCATGATTAGAATGGATCTTTAGATGATGTGAATAGCTTTAGGATCTGATAACACTTGTACCGACCAAAAATGTTTCATCTCCAAGCTTGGTTCAGTGAGAAACCCAAATTCTGGAGGTAACAATGCAGTCTTAGAGCACAGGGAAATGAAGCCGTGTCAGCAAAACGCCGCAGGGGTAAAGGTTGCAGTTTCCAGTAAAACTATAAGAGTACGTTGTGAGATCTCATGTAGAGGCAAATGGAACCGCAGAGGCAAAAGAGTCATGAAGTATAGTTGCAGAGAAGCTACAAACCCATACCATCCAACTGCAGGAAGACTTGAAGAGGCTTGCAACAGGCAAGGTTGGTTATAGTATATAAACAAAAGACCGCAGAACCAAATTTACAGATCCCCCTAGGATTGCAAGGGCGACTGATCGATTTGTAGAGCTGGTTTCTGGAAGACCGAACGACATTACTAGTAATGAACATAAAACAAAATGCGAGGAATGGAGGCTAGGCAAGAAGATCAATATTTAACAAGGAAAGTAAAATACTGAGGATATAGTGAGATGCATCTACAGTTCATATAAATGTGTTACATGTATAACATTAATAAGCTAAACTGAGAAAAAAACAATTGAAGTACATAAAAATACAAAAGTTAAACCTTCTCAATGCTCCAGGATGGGCTTCCCCTGCTTCCTAGATAAGATTTGAACCCAAGTAAACAGGGAAAAAATCCGCTTACTTTCCTATCACACCACATACTCATGTACTTAGTTTGGATTGAATTACCTTCACTTTCTCTCCTGTTATAGGGAACTAACTGGTCTACAAGATGCAATGAATTGCCTCCGCTTTCTCTGTGTGTTTATTCATTCAAGGAATTAGCAAACATTTAGTTACACCCTTTCTTGGGTTCATTTCTAGTCTTTATAACCTTTACATGAGACAGAAAAACCCCATTGTCAAGTTTGAAGCTTGCAATACTCATAAAGATGCACTAATGTTGGAACTTCTATACTATCATTTCATGGTAACAATAACACTAATGGTACCTAAATAAGGATTTAGATTTTCACCTATGTTCATCTCAATTCCAGTACCACTATTAAGACCGATGCCTTGATCAATTCCAATACTAAAATTAAGAACGATTCCCATGTTCATCTCAATTCCAGTACCACTATTAAGACCGATGCCTTGATCAATTCCAATACTAAAATTAAGAACGATTCCCTGCATATAAGAATTGAAAGAATTGAAAGTACAATTATGAATGTGTGCCAAATATAACTCAACAAATTACTCAATCATCGTTTAGAATGACTACATAAATACAACACAACTGTTCAACTCCGGAATTTCCTATTAATTTCATCTCTTAATTTTGGAGTTGAAGAGGAACCAATGCATATTGAAGCATACATTACAGTGTCTTAGGTTGCAACTTGACACCTATATACTGAAAATAAACACGCTTTGGAGATTGGCTTCGCATCTCTGCCTTATTTTTCAAACCGCCAAACTCAACTATCCTGAACAGAGGAAATACAATCTATCATATGAGGATCAGGACTCCAAAATCACCAAAAAAATCTTAGTTGTCAAGAAACTCAATTCAACTCGACCTCTTCTCAAGATAATGTGCAAGGATTTCCACCAGTTGTTCAAGATACTCTCCCACATTGTGAATGATTTGTACTTCAAAATGCTATCAGTAGGCAGTGCAGTACCTATTCCACAGAATAATATTTTGATCACTTTTATAAGTGGTTGTGAACTTTTTAGGAAACTATGGTTCCAGCTTTAAGATCCTAAAACTCCTCCCACCTTTCCAAGGCGACCTTTCTCTTTTGATGGTAATGGATATCACCTGTGATACCTTTACAGAACTCAAGCTGCAAAACTGGAGGGCCAAACCAGATACATGATCATCTCGGTAACCAAAGGACTCTGTTGATCCTAATTACCCCAACACTTCTGCGTTAAAAACTTCACCCTCTTCACATTATTCTTCTTTACAATCCGGGTAGTTAATCATTTTTTATTTATTGAAGATAAAGTATTCAACTTACATTTACAATTCAGCACTTTCAAAATGGCATTTATTTGCCATCGAGACAAAGTTGCCAACCATAAAGCGAAAGGCTCACCATACTGACATGTTAAAATGTAATCATATTGACACGAAAATGCTTCACATATATAAAATTGCAGATTTTCAGATAAATCCAGCAACAAATTACTCAATCCTTTTCATGTAAAGATTACAATTAAGCCTAATGTTCCAATCTCATCAGGTGCTTTCATTTCTATCTTCAGGATTTAATTGAGGAGGAGTTTTCTATTTAAAATCTAATCATTACAAGGTAAGCAACGGCACCTTTGCAAGGTCTCGCCCTTTACTCAATACTGAAAAATTCAAACCCCATTGCAATGTTTATTTCTGTGACTAGAACAGACATCATCAATCAGCAAAATCCTCCCCTCAAGAAGATACAGATTCATATAGAAATTCATAAGGTGTTCCTCATCGATATCTACACAAGAAGCTGAACTCTATATACATTATCGATGTTGGCTACAATCTGGGGCCATTGCAACCAAATAGAAGGGTAGAAAATCATTCGTTTTTCTTCTCTGTATGAAGTAGCATTTCCAGAATAGAGAAGACAAAGAAGGGGCCAAAAAAGGAAGCATGGGGAGGCACACTAGGCCGCAATGGCTGTGCTCGGCTTTCCTTGTAAGATATGTCTTCCTCCATTCACCTTGGTTCCTTCCCATGATATTTTGAACTGGGCTTGAAATACACCTTTGTTGGCTGGTTCTGCTGGATGAGCCATTCTGCATACAGACATGCAGTATGCATATTGTCAGAGGCTCCTAGATTATGAAAAAATATCAACTCCACAACGGAGCAATCTAATTTGCCTTTTTCAAGAACCATAAGGATTTAATTTCATTGTACCAGCTTTTCTTGGATAGAACTTTTTCAGGATATTCTTACAAAGAAGTTCTGCAGTTATCCACATATTCGAGGGCTTCAGTTCAGAACACAACAAAAATGCAACTTTTCTTTTTTATAAACAACCAATGAATATCTCCAGTGACCTGCAATCCAAGTCTACAAATTGTTTAGTATGTGTTCTTCCTTACACATTGCATGTAAAAAATTTGCTATTAATTCTATCTTATGAAGTGTACATCATTTGTTTAGGAAAATCCCAATAGGTCGGTGACTTTAGCAGATCAGGATCCAGTGCAAAAATTCTCACCATATGAGCACTTCAAAATTCAAATTGACAAACTAAAACCCCAAGATATATATGCAAGTTTAGACAGAAGACAGCACCCAGAATTCAAATTTGAACTTGGGAAGATATAGCCAGGGCAAGAGACTCTCCAGAGCTATTAAGGGTGTGGCCTCTATGGCTGGCCAGTTAAGAACATGTGTAGCCACTCTATTCAGCTATTCAGATGACCCAACAGTTAAGAACATGTGTTCTGTCTTTGGAGATCACAGGTCTGAATCCTGTGGGGGTAAATTGTGTACCTCCATAAACTAAGTGAGAGTGAAATGAGATTAGATTTGTGCCCTTCTGTCCCAGGGTGGCAAGGGAATGGAGCTGGAACTCTAGGCACCTGCCTCTCAGTATACAACAAGACAATGTCAGACTCTTTGAAGAGGAAATAGGGAGTGGGAGCAAAGATCACTGCTACAGCCAAAGATGGGGCTGGAACTCTAGAGGCACCTATCTCAATGCAATAGAGACAAGGATCAGCCACTCTTTCTTTTGAAGAAATAAAAGGTAGGAAACAAAATCCACTACTTTACAGCCAAAGCCACAGTACATGCAGGTCTACAACTTGTATGCAGTGCCAAACCCTCTAAGTGAAGTGGTCCAAAGGAATAGTCATCACCAAGCGAAACCACCTTCCAGTGGATATCACTGAAGAATATGCATCTCCAGTTAATCCAAATGAAATCCCCACTCTGGCTCACGTAAATCAGCAGCTCCAGAATAAATTTCAGATGGTCTCAATTGCACTGCAATGCGGGCAAGCCTCATATGTAACCACATCAGTGACGACCACTCTTTAAAAGGTAGTCCCTGATATAAATACCAACATTTTGAAAGACAGTCTAAAATCCTGAAAGAGTCTCTAAATGACCATGGTGCACAATGGCGATTTCCCCACAAGGATGTTCTATTAAGGCATGGTCAGAGTTGAAGGCCTTCCTTTTGGCCTTCAGGTAGACCTAGTCTTGTACATTATAAAAGATTTGATCGAGAACATCCTAGTCTTGTACATTATAAAAGATTTGATCGAGAACATGACCCTCAATGCTTCTATCGAAACCAAGCTTAATTGAAGGTGGTTTTTCAATTATTGACAAACATAAAATAGCACAAAAGAGTGCAAACTATTCAGGATGCGCCGGATTCCTTAAAAATGGGGCTCCTTAACCGTTTCATTCTGTACATGACGCTCCCAAATAAAGGATGGTTTCAGAAAATAGATTAACAAACTTTAATATTGCAGCTGTTCTGGGAATTTCACACATGTTGGCCATGTTTTCTGGAGGTGCCTTAGATGTGACCTTTTTAAAGGTATGTTTACATCACAAATCTACTGACGTCTACAAGTAATCCTGACGGTCAATCTCTTATAAATGTTTGATTTTAGATTCTCTAACTACTCAATGTTGGCACATCTGATTGCCTTGACAAAGGATTGTAAAAAGCTAGATATAAGAGCAAGAGCGCATGAAATGTTGGCATATCGGATTGTCTTGACAAGGGATTGGAGATCATGCACGTGGCCTTAATTGCAGGTGCAGGGATGGGGAAATTGCACGGAGAAATTGCAGGTGCAGGATGGGGAAAGAAATTTGGGTATAATGCTGGCCTAGCATGTATTATGTCAAAATGGATTAAGAGCAACGATAGAGATATTCAGATCTTGGGTTCTTAGAAATGAAATCCATGTTCAAATCCCTTGGAGGACATAATCAGGTTGAAAAACTCTTATATTCTGTCCAACTGCTTATTGATGTTTAATGAATTGCCAATATCTGTCTACTATAGAAGATTCATAAACAAAACGAATCAAAGTTTTATTGTCAAGAAAATAGGATGAAGAGAAAAAAATACTGCATTTTCCTCTGCAACTACCAAAAAAATTAGAATTTTATCGACGTTTCACATAACACAACGCAGGGCTGGCATAGTGGTTAGTTATGGGGAACCCCAACAAATTCAGTTCCACAGGCCACTTAACCTAGCATTTAGAAAATACCAATTCGTCAAACTCATTTCACGATTTCAAATCCCGTGGAGTCTTTCACTTGCAGAACAGAGCCTAAATATTACCTTGACAGATGCTGCAAAATAGAAACCCAAATATATCTTGTATTTTGCTTGGAAATGCTCACCTCAGAAAACGTAGCTCCCAATATTACCAGGGCAGTTCATCAAGCAACAGAAATCAGAACGATCTGGATGGATTGAGCTCGAAGAATGTTGTGTCAGTCGTTAAAGTATTTATCTTTAATCGATTCACCCTGGCAATTCATCTAGAAATTTCTGAGTAACACGTGTCACGTACCTATTGAGTTTAGTAAAGAAAACAATATCTAGAAACTAGATCTATAGATATGTTTAGAGGTAGGGCACTCGAGAACGTTCAGTTTATATATGGTTTGTAAGTTGTAAAAAATATTTAAGTTGGGAAAAAATGGGCTTCAAAATTTAACAAGAGCCGATAGTATGTATATTGAATAATTTTATATTAAATTATGATATTTAGATATTTATGAGTTAGTTAATATGTTAAGATATTTAGATATTTATGAGTTAGTTAAGATTAATTTTTTTTTAATGTGGTTTTAGGTAAAAGTCTGTTTCTGTTTCTTTAATGTATATTAGTATGTATTTGTAGTTATATGATTATAAGAAATTTTAGACATATAATTATTCATGGTTTAGCATTTTATTGATTCATGATGTGATCATTTGTTGATAATCGATTGTAAAAAATTATCGTGTAAAATATTTTTCTTTTGCATTAATATATTGCCCTTTGATCTCATTGTATGAAGGGTTACCGAAAGTGTTCACACTCTCTGAGAATACCTTAATTTGTTGAACATAGTATGGAAGTCCATTTGAAGATCCACCCATGTTATTTATCAAGATTCAAAGTCGTTTCTGCTTTTTGCTATTTATATGTATTTATGGATTGAATGGATTGTCTCCTTGCATTAATTGGAAAAGTTTTAAGTTTTTCTCTTGAAAAGGTTTTCATTTGCCCAAGATACAACTATTTTATTCAGATTTGGAAGTATATAGCGTGTATACTTAATTTTTAATTTTTTTTATAAAATTAATATTTTGGTTTTCTATTTTTATCTTCATGTTGCTACTTTTTCAGGTCTATGTGTGTTCTTTTCTGTGCGTAATCTGACAAATCAGAAACAAAGCGGAAAGTGTTTTATTTTGTGTATGCTTTTTGTTTTGCACTATTTGTCAGGTTATCAAATTAGAAACAGTACACCGAGATCTAATGTCATTATTGTTGAAATTAAGATTTTTTTGTTCTCCAAATTTCATTTGTTTTTGTGTGAGAACTCAAAAACAAATGTTTTTTTGGGGTAAACATGCACTTCAAGACAAAGCTTCATCAACACCAACACCCAGTGCACCTTCATTAAAAATGTTATATGTTTTGCACTAACTCACTTGGTTAAAAATTGTTTTATTTAATAAGAAGTCTTGAAATTATATTTTTTGAAAAAATTCATGCAAAATTGAGTTTTCTTATAAATTTATCATTTTATTGTAAAGTACATTTCACTTAAATTATAAAAATGAATCACTTAAGGTAACTTCAATATTTTTTTAATTATTTTTTACATGCAACTTTAATTTAAAAAATAACTTCATTGTAAAAGTGATTCTCATTAGTGAGTTATCTCATCAAAATGAATCAATATAAAGTAATTTTAATATTATTTTAAAAATACTCTCACTTATTCTATAAAAGTATGTCACTTTATAAATAATTTATTTATAAAAGTGAGCTTATAGGTAAAGTTAGAAGGAGACAAATATTTTTTTTACTAAATCATGTGGGCATGTCACGTGGCGTTTTGGTTACAGTTTATACCTTTTTTAAAAAGGGGCATAGCATTCACATCCAAAATCCATTTTTAGTGTTGGTTTTTTTCTAAACAACCTATATTTTCGAGATCTTTCCATCCAGACCATTAGTTTCATATTTTGAATACATATTATCTACACATTTTAACATGTTTAACGTCTCTACATTAATCTCCAGTTTAATTAATGCATAATGTAGATATGATATGTGGATATGATATGTGGTTGTGGCCAAGCGATGTAATATACAAATTGTATATATGAATTTAATAAAATAAAATGTGATGCCAGTTGTTGGGGATATGGATAGAGATGGAGGCGGAGTAAAATCCACAAGAGGGGAAGGTTTAAGAGAATGTCTAAGAGAGGGGTCCACAGGGGGAATTCTCCATGTATATTAATTCAAACCCACATCGTTAACTTATTGTTGGTGTTTGAACCTTCTAATTTTTTATTGAGTGTTCTTAAAGCGAGTCATTAAACATATGTAAGAGGGTTGGTCTGAAAAGTCATATCCCATAGTTATGAGAGCATAGGGGTTGAGTAAAATCAACATTGGGGAGTGTTAGAATCAACTTGCATGGGGAAAAATGAATTTGTATGGGAAATTAGAGCAGGTTTTTATATGCAAATTTTGTGATAGCAAGGGAAAGGAGAGTGGTGGAACTTGGACTAAAAAATGGTGGACATGTTAGTAGCTATTGAAGATTGAAGAAACCAATTGTCAGGCTTGCAGAAGAACCAGATTGTTAGGTCTGAAGAGTGAACAGTTTGCTGCTCTTTTTTTTCTTGGTAGTTTTCTTAACAATGATTTTGTAATGTCTCATTCCAATTGATCATGACAAAGGATGACTTAGTAGCCTATATGACTCACATAAGATATAGTCAACCAAAAAAGGGAGCCATGAGGAATTATTTAGTGTCACTAGGTTAAAAGATAACAAAATCCTAAAGTGACATTAAATAAAAATAAAATAATTAATTACTTAAACATTAAAAAAGTGATTTTTATTGTTTAAGTGAATATTGGAGGGAAAATAAGGTAAGGGTTTGAGTTGGTAAAAAAGGGAAAGATCTAGAGGGATTGGAGGAAGAATAAAAGGAGGTATATCCCCTCGCTTCATTATTATGATTTGATCTCTCATTTAGATTGCTCTTAGCACCAAGGTTTTCGTTGGGGTTTTCATAAAACCCCTCCACACTTCAATTTGGTTTCGGTGGTGAAATATCTACCCTAGCTAGACATAGGGGGGAAACCATTCGAGGTTTTCATCAAAGCTTCATTATTGTTCATTTTCAATTTGGAGTTTGAGTTTGTATGTAGCTTATGGGAGCAACGATTTATATAGGAGAATTTTGGAGTTGTCTGGAAGCATCAATTTATCATTGCTACAGGTTTGTGGGCATCTAGGGTACTCGTGAGGGTTTATTGGGAGATTGTGGCCATAGAAGAGGTTACTTAGAGAGGATGATCTCATTCTTAGACAACCTGTGGCAGTCCATGGGGGTTTTAGAGCTGGTCATAAGGCTCATAGAGCAGGACGAGGAGACCAAAGGTGGCAACGAGTCAACTTGTGCAGGACTATGAGGTCCCTATAATAGATCGAGGGGATATTATAGTGGATCGATGGCTTGAATGGAATCGTGGAGGTTTGGATTAAGTCGAAAGTCATTTCTTGGGGAGATGCCAGACTTAGAAGGTGGGTCAAGATCCCAAGCCATAGCACAACAAAGGATTGAGGGAGGGTTGAGACCCTCAATTGTTGTGCAAAGACAAGTAATAGGACCGTAAGGGTATTTTGCAGGCTGAGGGAAGAAAAGGAGTCGTAGGATCATAGGAAATTAGATAGAAAAGGTGGTAAACTATCATAGAGCAGAAAAAAGGAGATTGAAGGGAAACGAATTATTGGGAGCATCATCCAACAGTGGGCATCAAGATACTGAAGGGATTATTGGCATCATTATCAGGTATTGTGTGTTGATTAGGCTATTGTAGCTGCTACGACAGCCTCTAGAAGACTTCTTATTGTACTAGTGTTTCTATCCATAATAAAGATGACAATATAATTTCTCCCATTTGATGTATACTTGGTTTTCCTGCCGCATGTTTGATACAATAATTGTTTGTTAAAAGTATTCTATCAAGAATTGTGCATAAGGACATATGAATGCAAACTGTTTGACATAATTATAAATCAGAAAACGTTATAACTTTCTTAATATCTTAGCACAATCTACTTGGGGACACTACAGTGGTATCAAAGGTGGTGATCTTTCCATCCTGTGATTTATTGAGGCATTGGTGCCAAGGAAAACTAGAGGACAAGGGGGACAACCCATCCCAGGACTATATTCATTAAAAGAGGTAGAAGTAGAAGGAGTCATGGGGTATCATACTGAGGATAGGACCTTACAATTGTTAGAAACCATAGCGAATGGAAAACAACAAATGGCCAGGTCGTAGGAGATATTAACACAACTCATGACATAATTCATTATTGACAACCAGGAGAATCTAAATCATAAAGGGGCCAATGGGAACCATGCAAAATGAAACCAAAAACAAGTTAGGGCTCATGTAGGGGGGTAGCAATACCCATATTCCAGCACAAGGTATCCTACATGAAGGTAGAAGAAAAGTACCTAGACCATTATTGCCACCATTCCTCGAGGAACAACCTACAAGAGCACATGAACAAAAAGAGATGGTTGACGAGGTCAACACCTACTTTAGGGAGTATCAATTGCTAGAAGAAGGGGCCCAAGAAGCCATGTATTACAATGACTATTGCAACCTCAGGATGAGGAGAAAGCCTAGGGTAAGCCAGAGTCAGTAGAATTTTGATCTTCTGTGCAAATTAGGGAAGTTGGCTATCTCATCTTTTGACAGATCTGACATGTGCACAGTCCAAGCATGGGTGCATAAGTTGGACACTTACTTCCATCTTAACTTGATGACAGAGGCCAAGGATGATTTTAGGGGCGAAATTTCGCTCATGGGTGAAATTAAAGGGCCTCCAAATTTTTGTTGGGCGATTTTTTTGTATTAGAGTGATTTTTAAAAAATTATATCAATAGCCCCTAATTTATTTTAAAAGAAAATTCGTAATGAGGGTTAGCCCATGTTTCTACGAGCCAGAGAGAATAAAAATTATATTTCGCTCCTGAAATTTGGAGCTGCAAGCTTCCAATCGCCCCATTTCTAGAAATCTAGGAATTCATGTTACACCTTCGCACTCCATTTCTATAAATCTGGGAATTTCTGGTACATCTTCGCCCTCCCATTTGGTAAAATATGGGTTAATGGTTTAATTTTCCCCAATTTTGTGGTATGGGCACTGGCCCCTGAGAAGTTACAATCTTTCTTTTGCTCGTTTTTCAAAGAATAAGGGGATTTTAGGGGAGCAATTTGGCCCTCACATATGGTATAAATTGTATGGGATCTGCCCATATGTGCATTGGTTTAAAATTTGAGCATTATGATGCATTCTTTGTATTGTATAGCCATATATTTGTTCAATTTGTGAGTGTTGTAGAGGTTCTTGAGTAGGTTAATACAATTCAATTTGAAATTTTGCATATTGCACTTGCGGAATCAATTAGTGCCCAATGCAGTTAGGCACGAGGCTATAGCAGTGAACACTTACCAGGGTTTTGTTCCTCTTGATAGGTATTTACCTTCAGCTCATTGTGTTTCCTCATAGAAAATAGCAACATTTATTTTACCTTTTCTTGTATTTTATCTTATTGCATCTTGAATGTTGTTTCTCATTTATTTTGTTTTTCCATCCAAAATATATACAATATACATAATATCAGAAGATCGACAACTATTTTTGGAAGGATATAAAGAGAATAATTTGGGTTTGAATGCAAGCTTCGCTCTTGTCTTCTACAATTTGGCATAGTGTTTCATTGAGCTAGATGATGATTCATGAGGCAGTGAAATCCCTAAAGTTTCAACTTTGATTAAGGCATGGAATGATAGGAAAACATCTATTTGGACTCACGAGTTGTGATGATTGTTTCATCATGCTTTGATCAGAATGGATGATATATAACATAAGGTTGTGAAATGATGTGTCCCATGGGATGATAATAACTTGCCTCAAATTTTAACTTTTTCCTTACTAGTTGTCCCTCTACCTAGTTCTAAGGAATTGAGTAATGAGTTGCTTCATGGGTTTTAACTTTTAAATGTTATCATTTAATAATTGATCCCTTCTGCTCTTTTTGTTGTGCCAATGGTTCAAGAATCAATGTTCTCCATCAGTGTTATGGTCTGTGTTCTCCATTAGACCTTTTTGTTGTACCAATGGTTCAAGAATCAATGTTCTCTGTTAGCACCAAAGTCAGCACCCTGACTACAAGAGGGGATAATCTTGGTATCACTTGAAAATAATATGTTTTATNTCAGTGTTATGGTCTGTGTTCTCCATTAGACCTTTTTGTTGTACCAATGGTTCAAGAATCAATGTTCTCTGTTAGCACCAAAGTCAGCACCCTGACTACAAGAGGGGATAATCTTGGTATCACTTGAAAATAATATGTTTTATACGATATTTGTGTTTGGATTGGATATATGGGTGAAAAGGCAACCGAGGCTTCTCAGGTGAGGAGATCACTAATAAAAGATAATCAACAAAAATCTTTAACCTCAAAGTCATTGACACTAATATCAGATAAAGGAATAATAAACAAAGGAACATTCCAGATCTAAAGAATGGTAGTCTAAATCTAGGAATGGAATTCAAAACTGAAAATGGTAGTTCAAATTCAAATAAGACAGCTTAAACAATGAAAATTGTAGTTCATATTCAAAAGAAATGTATTTGAAAGTAACTGCATGAAGCAAGTGTAAAACACATAGTTTCATCAAGAAGAAGAAGGTTTCACCAATCATCTCATTACTCTCAAATAAAACAAAAAGGGATTTACACAGAAAAAACAAATCTAAGTTTCAACATTTCTAGATCTAAGAGGTGGATAAAATGTTACATTAATCTCAGAAATTGTCTCTCTCCCTTCATCCTTTGGGCCTCAAGCTCCAGGATCTTATCTAAGTAGTTCACCCTCTAACATAATAGTATTGTTTGTTATGTAGAAATTACATTAAAAATGGATTCCCTCAAAAATTGGATATTAAAAACATGTGGCAGTCAAATTTAGAATCTTAAATCAAAATGAAGTCCATCTCCTAACATTTAGGGTTTAAAAGTAATCTAAAAGACTTCAACTTTATTAAGTTGCCACATATGCTATCCTTGAGGATATATGATGATCTTCGGATATATGCCTCCAGTTGGTCCCTAGTATGCTCCTCCAATATCGAATTGAACTTGAATTTGACTAGAATGATGAAAATGTCACACACAGGTTGCTTTCTTTGGTGATGTGTTATGTTCCTAAATTGATCATTCTCTGTAATTCTGCATTCTCTGCATATGGTTAAAGTTTTGTCTACTGCAAATATTTGTTTCCTTCTGCTTCCATTTACTCCAGTAGAAACATTTTGACCCTGTGTTTGGCTTTCTATTTGTTTTGATAACTACCTTCTCACTCTGTCTCTCAAGGATCTTCACTGCAATATCTTCACCATTATAGTTTCCCTTGTAAATCTTACCAAATGCCCCTTTACAAAAGAAGGACCCCTGTTAAGTTTTCTTAAGTCAATAGTCCACTCATCTTGAACAATGTTAATATAGTGCCAACCTATCTTATCACTTGTTATTAAGAGCCTTACTGTCTACTTTTCCAGTAAAAGTTATCAAAGACTTTGGATTTCATTCATGATGGATAAGGGCAACAACTTTTCCGTGATTATCACAGCCCGCCTTTATAGTTGCAAAGGGATAGAAAGCATGTTGAATACTCATGATGAAAGTGTTTTCATTCTTTGATATACTATGGGAAATTTTAGCTCCAACTACAGTCTTTGTTAGAGGGCTCACACTGCACAAGTATGATGCCTATGATTACAAAAGTATCCACAACAGGAGCTTGTGTTTATCCTATACTTGTATTGATACCAGCATAATCATGGAGGTACTGAAATGCAACCTTAAGAGTTGCACTATATCAACATGGTTCATTTCACCATCCTTAATAAAACTGGTCACCTATGGACAAGGGTTCGACAATTTGCTACAACCTGTTGTTGATAAGCCCTGAATTCTTCAGTAACAACCTGCTTTTAAACAAACGTCCATCCCTCCTATGGTATAGTTGTGTGCATCGAATGAATACACCCAAGGCAACAGGCATAGACAACCCTCTAGAAATAGAAGAAGCATTAAAAACTTTCCATTTTCATTAACAAAGTGATTCAAATGAAATCACTTATTGTACATTACTCATAGAGTACATCTCTCATAGAGTACACTTTCAATTTTCATTAAACCCTACATTTTGGTTGCACCTTTTTCTGTTATGAAGATTCAAATGCCACTATCCATGCTTGAAGATCGATGGGCCCTGACTAAATGTCAATCCAAGAATTAGACCTTGTTGTTGTGCCAATGGTTCAAGAATCAATGTTCTTTATCAATGTTATGGTGTGTGTATCACTTAATTGCCACTCTATTTATATATCCATCATAATTTTTGTTGATCTTTGTTGCAACCTAATATGAGAGATGTACTCTATAAAGTAACTACAATTTTCTCATAGCCTGAAATATTTGATCCATATCCTTTTCCAATTGATCAATCTCTTCTTGTTTTCATTGACATGCCTTAGGATTAAAATGATTTATATGTGCTTTCTAACTGAGAATTCTTTGTTGTAGTGTATTTGTTAGTGCTTCCCTCTAGCATTTCATCTTGGGCCAATCGGTGATGGCAAAGTGAACCCTAGAATTTTTTTCTATTACAACTTGAAGTTGTGATCTCTTCTTCTCTTCTTGTTGTGCCAATGGTTCAATGTTCTCCATCAGTTTTTTGGTCTCTGTGTTACCTAATTACCACTTTATTTCTAGCTCTATCATAATGTTTTTTTATCTTTGTTGCAACCTAATATGAGAGATTTACTCTATCAAGTAATTACAAAGGCTTCTTATCTTGAGTGGAAGCTAAATGTTCAAGGTCTAATTCTTTGATTGATGGCCAAATATGCAAGAGGTTTGTACATATATCACTTATATTTGTGGAAATATATACTCTCTTTATGCCATGACTGGTCACTGGGCCCTTTCTTCGAGAGAATCTATAAGTTGTTATGTGTGAGGAACAACCTCCCCTACATTTTAGTTGCACATGTTTCTGTTATGAAGATTCAAATGTCACTATCCATGCTTGAAGATTGATGGGCCCTGACCAAATGTCAATCCAAGAATTAGACCTTGTTGTTGTGCCAATGGTTCAAGAATCAATGCTCTCTGTTATCACCAAAGTCAACACCATGACTACAATAATTAGACCTTGTTTTTGTGCCAATGGTTCAAGAATCAATGTTCTCTGTTAGCACCAAAGTCAACACCCTGACTGCAAGAGGGGCTAAGCTTGGTGTCACTTGAAAATAATATGTTTTATGTGATATTTGTGTTTGGATTGGATATATGGGTGAAAAGGAAACCCAAGCTTCTCAGGTGAGGAGATCACTAATAAATATAATCAACAAAATATATTTAACCTCAAAGGCATTAACACTGATATCAGATAAAGGAATAATAAACAAAGGAACATTCCAGATCTAAAGAATGGTAGTCTAAGTCTGGGAATGGGATTCAAAACTGAAAATGGTAGTTCAACTTCAAATAAGAAAGATTAAACACTGAAAATTGTAGTTCAGATTCAAAAGCAGTGTATTTGAAAGTAATTGCATGAAGTAGGTGTAAAACACATAGCTGCATCAAGAAGAAGAAGGTTTCACCAATCATCTCATTACTCTCAAATAAAATAGAAAGATATTTACACAGAAAAAACAAATCCGAGTTTCAGCATTTCTAGATCTAAGAGGTGGATAAAATATTACATTAAGCTCATAAATTGTCTCTCTCCCTTCAACCTCTTGGGCCTCAATCTCTAGGATATTCTCTCAGGAGTTCATCCTCTGACATAATATTCATTGTTTTTTATATAGAAATTACATTAAAAACATATTCCCTCAAAAATTGGATCTTAAAAACACGTGGCAGTCAAATTTAGAATCTTAAATCAAAACGAAGTCCATCTCCTAACATTTAGGGTTTAAAAGTAATCTAAAAGACTTCAACTTTATTAAGTTTCCACATCTTCTATCCTTGAGGATATATGACGATATTCGGATATATGCCTCCATCTGCTCCCTAGTATGCTCCTCCAATCTCGAATTGAACTTGACTTTGACTAGAATGATGAAAATGGCACACACATATTGTTTGCTTTGGTGATGTGTTTTGTTCCTAAACTGACCATTCTCTGTAATTCTGCATTCTCTACATATGGTTAAAGTTTTGTCTATTGCAACTCTTTGTTTCCTTCTGCTTTCATTTACTCCATTAGAAACATTTTGACCCTGTGTCTGGCTTTCTGTTTGTTTTGATAACTACCTACTCACTCTGTCTCTCAAGGATATTCACTGCAATATCTTCACCATTATAGTTTCCCTTGTAAATCTTACCAAATTCCCCTTTACAAAAGAAGGACCCTTGTTAAGTTTTCTTAAGTCAATAGTCCACTCATCTTATTCCTCAACAGTCTACTTATAATAACTATGGGAATCTAGAAATGAAAACTACCAAGCATTGAACAATGTTACTATATTGCCAACCTATCTTAGCACTTGTTATTAAGAGCCTTACTGTTTACTTTCCTAATAAAAGTTATCAAAGACTTTGGACTTCATTCATGATGGATAAGGGCAACAATTTTTTCGTGATTATCACAACCTACCTTTACAGTTGCAAAGGGATCGAAAGCATGTTGAATACTCATGATGAAAGTGTTTTCATTCTTTGATATACTATGGGCAATTTCATCTCCAACTACAGTCTTTGTCAGAGGGCTCACACTATGCAAGTATGATGCCTATGATTACAGAAGTCTCCACAACAGGAGCTTCTGTTTAGCCTATACTTGTACTGATCCCAGCATAATCATGGAGGTACTAAAACTAAACCTCAAGAGTTGCACTATATCAACATGGTTCATTTCACCATCCTTAATAAAACTGGTCACATGTGCACAAGGGCTCGACAATTTGCTACAACCTGTTGTTGATAAGCCCTGAATTCTACAGTAACAACCTCCTTTTAAAAAGAACGGCCAGCCCTCCTATGGTATAGTTGTGTGCGTCGAATGGATACACCCAAGGCAGCAGGCATAGAAACAAACAAAAGAAGCATTAAACACTTTCCATTAATTACAAATACCAAATCCAACTGCGTTCCACTGCTCTCCAATTGTTTGAGCCAACACTACTATCCACGATGAACATGGACTCAAACCCTCCTCCATTGCAAACAGGTTCGAAAATCCCTGAATTTTGACTAACATAATGGCGAGCATTGAACTGCAAGTAGTCTTTCCAATACCGCTTTTGCAAACATATCTTTCTGCAGTTTGATCTCGCAACCTGCCTGCTTTGTCGATATATGCGTTGTCATTGAAATTGGATGTTAATACTCGGCGTTCTTGTGTAATACAGAGCAGAGGCGGTGGATCACCATATCTTTCATATCGAATCACGCAGAGGTAGTGGATCACCATCCACCGGTGAATCACGAGCAGAGGCAGTGGATCACCATCCAAACGATCCTCAGAAACAAACTTCTATGCTGGCATGGCAATCCATGCATAATCCTGTTGACATCTGCACAATCAATCTGTAACCTAGTAGCTTTGCGTTGTAATTTTTAACGTATGGGGATTTATCCCACATGCAACAGGATAAACGCTTCCATATCTACTCGATGAGCTGTGTGGCACGGTCTTGTGAGCTTGGCATTTGGATTGAGCACTAAACTGGGAGGCATGCAGTTTATAATCTGTGTGTTGAATTGATGACATGTGTTGAATTGTCAACTTAGATTGGAAATGCAGTGACACTGTGAAAATAAACTTGATTTTTTTTCCAATTAAAATAGTGACACTGTGAAAAGAAACAGAGGCTCAATAATTTTGCCAATTAAAATATTGACACTGAAAATAAACCCAATTTTTTTTCCAATTAAAATAGTGACACTGTGAAAAGAAACACAGGCCCAATAATTTTGCTAATTAAAATATTGACAGTGAAAAGAAACCCAAGAGCACAAACTTGAAGTTGAATTGTGTTTCCAATTAAAATAGTGACACTATGAAAAGAAACACAGGCCCAATAATTTTTCTAATTAAAATAGTGACACTGTGAAAAGAAACTCAAGAGCACAAACTTGAAATAGTGACACTGTGAAAAGAAACACAGGCCCAATAATTTTGCCAATTAAAATAGTGACACTGTGAAAAGAAACCTGAGAATACAAAATTGAAATAGTGACAATGTGAAAAGAAACACAGGCCCAATAATTTTGCCAATTAAAATAGTGACATTGTGAAAAGAAACCTGAGAACACAAAATTGACCAGAGTATCCAAAATTGGCTTAATAAGGCCATTTTAACTTGCCAAAAACTGCATTTTAACCTGTAGGCACTTAAACATCTATTGATTTAATGCTGGTCTTTAATTAGCGTTCTTTCAGAAATAAAAATTGTCATTAGCACTTTTTAGGTGATAACATTCTCCATCAGTTTTCTTAATTGCCACTCTATTTCTAGCTCTATCATAATGGTTGGTGTTCTTTGTTGCAACCTAATATGAGAGATGTACTCTATAAATAACTACAATTTGCTCATAGCTTGGAATATTTGATCCATCTCCTTGTCCAATTGATCAATCTATTCTTGCTTTCATTGACATGCCTTAGGATTACAATGATTTATCTGTGCTTGCAAAATGAGAATTCTTTGTTGTAGTGTATTTGTTAGTGCTTCCCTTTAGCACTTCATCTTGGGCCAATCATTGATGGCAAAGTGAACCCTAGAACTTTGTTTTATTACAACTTGAAGTTGTGATCTCTTCTTCTCTTCTTGTTGTGCCAATGGTTCAAGGTTCTCCATCAGTTTTTTGGTTTGTGTGTTACCTAATTGCCACTTTATTTCTAGCTCTATCATAATGGTTTTTTATCTTTGTTGCAACCTAATATGAGAGATGTACTCTATCAAGTGACTACAAAGGCTGCTTATCTTGAGTGACAGCTACATCATCAAGGTCTAATTCTTGGATTGATAGCCAAATATGCAAGAGGTTTGTACATATATCACCTATATATGTGGAAATATATACTCTATTTATGCCATGACTGGTCACTGGGCCCTTTCCTCGAGAGCATCTATGAGTTTTTATGTGTGATGAACAACTTCCCCTACATTTTAGTTTCATATTTTTCTATTATGAAGATTCAAATGCCACTATCCATGCTTGAAGATTCAAATGCCACTATCCAATACCCTGTATCATGACAACATCAAGTCAAGAATATATAACAATATATATTTTGTGGTCATATCCAAGAGGTAAGTTCGACATCTCAGATACCCCACTCTATCTTCTTTCAAGTGCATTCCACAAATTGTAGGTTTGGTCCTCTTATGAGCTTGAGAACAAGCAACACTTAATTGAAATCTTCAAGAAAAAATGATACTAACAATGACTCAAACTAAAATCACCAAAGATTTACAATCCAAACTCAATCAGTTCAGTCTTATTTAGGCATGGATACCATTCCCATTACCATTTGAGTAGCAGCGAGGAGGTGGATTCCTTTTCATAACACCATTAACAAGACCATTTACAATGTCATTTCCAACACCATTTGATGTAGGCCCATTAAAAAATAACAACACCATTTGCACTGCCATTTTCAAACCCATTCCTTTCCGGCGATGTAGGATTTCGACTATTATCATCAACATGTGGAATTTGACCCAAATTTCTTGGTTTTCCAGGGTTCTTCAAATATGAATCAAGCTGTGACATGATGCTTCTAATATAAGGCCTAGAAGGAACTCAATTATGGTCATACATTCTCCAAATAAAAAAAACTACATTTCAGCTACTCAACAAAATGATGCAAATTAAAACACAATTTGGCAAAAGCATCTCCTGTTGAAATTTCAATGAAAACAAGTGCATACTTCCATTACATTCCCAAAAGGACAAATTAACAGGAGCAAATTAAACTACTCAGATTGCAACATATAGGAAAACTCTTCTTGATCAAGTACAAGATATGCACTAGGAAGGCCTCTTTACAAGAAAAACTATGCAAGGTTCCATATGTTTTTGTACTGCCTAAACTGAAAATATATGAGACTAGAGGATCCATGTCATGACACAGGGGGGAGGAGTACTAATCCTACAACAACTAGAGATAGAAACACAAGGCATTATAATTTAGAGCGAGAAGGTGCTTCCATTGCTGAAGTTAGATCAGATCCAGTACTGAGGGCAAGCCCAGTAACAAAACTTAAGTCTTAAACCATATAATATAATTCACTCGAGGGCAATCATCTAGGAGTTAACACAAATTTTGCAATGCAATGTAAATTTTATTTCACGTGTTCCAAAGATAATAACTTATGAGGGTAGATATACAGTAAACTAAGAAGACAATAGGATTCTTTGATTGGTATATTAGTACCGGGGACATAATAGCTCACAACATCATCAAGGTGCTTTGACAGCCAAAAACAGATAGGGTGCCTAGGGTAGGCCCAATAAGAATAGTAAACATGAGTTTTTTAATTGCTCAAGGAGGTTAGTGTCTTTGGAGGCTATTTTGGTCTGTATGGACAAAACTCAGGCATTATCCTTCTACAAAAAAGTGACATAATCAAATGCTTAGGTGTTCATATGGGCTTCCAACCAATTCAGAATCAGGATCGGCTTCAATTCTAGATAAAATCTGGTGGTCCATGGAAAGTTGGCCCATTAGATGTCTAAATATTGCGAGGGAAGTGATGATAATATCCACCTTGAATCAAATGCCCATATTACATCTATCCATTCTTGAGGGCCCTAAAACTATTATAAAAAAAGGTTAGTTGAGACCTATCCATTTAGACGTCTTGTGATCTTCTCTTCAATCTAGTGATTGCATCATTAAACCAATAAGCTAATCCATAGTATGTGCATGCACCCATCCAGTCTGGTGGGATGGAAATTAGAGATCCATGGTGATTTCATAACTGAAGGGAAGAAAAAAGGTTGTTGGACTTAGCTTCTAAAGATAATTTGTGGATGTAGGACATCTTGTCCAAATATTTGAACAATTGTCCTTTCAAGATCCTTTCTTTCATAAATATCCCCAAGGATTGCTTATTGTCTTTGGAGGCTAATGTGGTCTATATGGACAAAACTATTTCCGGACATTTTCATTAATCAAGTGATGAAGTAAAGACATGGAAGAATAAATGGAGAGGGCTAGGTCACATGCCCCTAGAACATGAACCAAGAATTCAACAACTTAATTTAATGGATAACAGGTTGTATATATGATTCAAGATAATAATTGAATATTGAATAATCAATGAATATTGAATATTGAATAAAGCTTAATATTGAATAATCATTGAATTTTTTATGTGTTTATCAATATCAACTTATAATTAAAATGTCCATATGCAGCTATGAGAGTTACACATTTACAAAAGGAAGGATAGGGTTGCATATATCCAAAATCATAATATATGTGAGCCTTAGGGTTGCATATATCCAAAATCATAATATATGTGAGCCTTTTCCTTGTTGATTTGAATATTTGTCTCCTATTTATTTCAAGGTGAATTCGTCCCATAATGCCAATGGAATGTATGGGAGATGGACCCACATTGGTGCTGACACAATTTCTTTTGTTGGATTAAATTCTAATGACCAATGATTAAGATATTTCTCTGTTGCACTTATGAAATATGGACTGGATCTAAATATAAGGTCTCTCTATTCTTTAGAGTGGAATTGGAAATGGTAACTCCTTCCACATGCAAAGAAAGAGGGTTTCCCCTGCAAATTGGATTTGCAAGAGCCTATGATCCATTTTTCTATTGATAAAGGGATGGGCCATAAACGCATGAACTTACCTATCAGGGTGTGTGCTGAGATAATCACTATCTTCTGACAGGGTTGGGGGATTAAAATTTTTAGCTAGGGTTTGAGTCTACCTTCTTCACAAATCTGGAGACAGGGGGCATTGTTAAGTGTTTACATGTTGTTCTCAAGGTGTTTTTACTTTATCATGTCATGCTTTAGAATATCTGTGTAGTCATAATGACAATGGAGGAGGAACAATGGTGATGATAGTGTTGTGGTGAATCGTGATGAGTAGGTTATGTAGCAACATATTAATTAGCAATAGGTTCTACACCAACATATTCATCAACAACTTTTGCAATAGTCTTTGGGTCTTCATGGTGCACTTAGCAGAATAATGGGGGTGCAACAATGGTTATATAAAGGTGGATAAATTATGGAGGAGGGTACAAACTGAACCTTTTCCAGATTAGGGTGTTGTCCAGAATAAGTAGATTAGCTTCATTTCATATTTAGAAGTTTCTTTTCTATTTTGAGTTTTCTATTCCAGTTTTAGGAAAACTGATTGAATCAAGTGTATTTCTAGTTCTATAAGGGGGTCCTGGTCCCATAGGTAGAATTGGGGTGCTTTCCATGGTTTGGTCTTTTCCATGATGGAGGAGTATATTTCCATATTTTAGGTAGAACATGTAGAGCGGGTATGGTAGGATGTTGTTTGGGAGATTGTTCTAAAATCCTCCATGATTCCAAGCATGCATTTGATTTTAACAATGAAGAGTCTAAGTCCATATTTGGTGGTAGAGGATTTGGTCAGAAAGAGGGAGATAACCTTGTTGAGACTTGTGCTTTAGTTTCCATAGTTTTAAAGGTACATAGGTGAGATACCCATGATTGTAGATTGAATATACTTTCCTATGAGGTTGACATGAAAGACCTTTTTTGCTGCATTATTTCACTATACTCAAGATATTTCAGAGTACATAAGGGAGAAATGGTCTTGGTTTATATTCCTTTCAATTCATTGGTGGTTGACATTCTTTTGAATCCCCTAGTAAAGTTGAGGTTTGACATACTATGATAACATCTTAGTGTGGTGGAGAGCACCTTCCTCATAAAGAGAGAATGGAAGAGTTTAAATGTTGTTATGAAGATGTTTCTCCTTTACCATGGACTGATTCAATATTTTTGTATAGTCATGATGACAGTGGAGGAGGTGAAAGATTTTTTATAGTGTTGTGGAATAGCGTGATGAGTAGGTTCTACAGTAAAGAAATTATACATGAGTAGGCTTTGCAACAACAGATTCATCAACAACACTTTGTAGTCTTCATATCTTCATGCTGCACTAAGCAGATCAATGATAGTGCAAGTGTGGTTATATAATGGTGGAGAAATTATGGAGAAGTTAGAGGGTGCATGCATGTGCTAACCTCAACCTTTTCCAGGTTAGGTTGTTGTCCAGAATTAGTAGATTAGTTTCAGTTCAAATTTAGAAGTTGTTGAGTTTGCTTTTAGAGTTTTAGGAAAAGTGCATTAATTAAGTGTATTTCTAGTTTTATAAGGGGGGCATTATCCTAAAGATAGAAGGGATGCACGTTGCACGGTTTGGTATTCTCTAGTTAAGGTGTATATACCTAGGATCCTATCACATGCATGCATGTAGGCTAGGTTCTCCATTCTAGGTGCCTAGGGTTACAATTTTGTACATTGCAAACAATTTTGTGCTACCCTTAATGGGCTTAAAATGAGTGATAGGACTTTGAATATGCATTGTACTACTGCCAAGTATAGATATACATGATTGCATAATATCCCTTACTTAATCTACATCTCTTATTGTTCATGCTTAATTATGGCATTCTAACTGTGACTATCTCTTTTTCTAAGGCCTAATCTATGCCCAACATTTATTAGAAAGTTATGTGTCCCTTTACCTTTTTATAAGAGAATAAAAATATAAGGGATAAAAGAGACCTTTTTTCATTGGAAATGGGTCCTTTTTTAGCACAAATGGATGATTAGAGAGGAATTCATGCATGGAATGTGACCTATCAATATTCTTATACTTTTGCAGTTATTGATGGATAGAATTATATGCACTCCTATTTAGAACATCCTATGATGAACTTGTTTGAAGGGTCATTTCATAAATGATGAATCAGTAATAAAGAACCCATAATAGAAGTGGTAGAGAAAAGATTAATATATCCTGAGCTTGACATAAGTGGCGGTTAGGATCAACACATATGAACTTTGTCGTGAAATATCATCAATACGGATAGAGGGATATGCAAGAGTGTGCAATGAGAACCTGGACAAACATAACCGTTAATGCTTGCAACATCGTCTAGAGGATGGAAAAATCATGTTTATTTTTCCAAATATGTAAAATGAGTATATTACAGTTTAACGAATACATTTTCATATTATTATATATGGTTTTATACTTTATCAAAAAATTTGCCAAGACTTTACAAGGTTTTATAATTCAATGAAAGATTCGCCAAGATTTTACAAGAGTTTATAGTTCAATGAAATATTCGTCAAATTTTTACAAGATTATATAATTGACTAAAAGATTCGCTAAAAAATTATATATACATATTATATTATTGATGAAATAGCTTTCAATTTTTCCTCTGTGTCATAGGGATTCGCCCATTTATTATACATATAAATTTAGGGGGGGTTCTTAAAATCACCCCTGACAGAGGTTAAGGAAATTTAGTTTTTCACTCTACAATTGGATGGAGAAGCTCATGAGTGGTGGTACCATGGGCTAGTGATGTTAAGGCATGCAAACATCACACGATACGAGGAATTCACCCATAGATTGATGGACAGGTTCAATAAGAAGGATCATGAGAGTCACTTCAGGGAGTTGGCATAGTTGAGGCAGATGGGTAACTATCCCCTCTGGATCTCCCCTTGATGCACGCTCACTCCCTCGCATATTTGTAAGTGATATGGGGGTGGGATCTAATTAGCATTGAGGGAGTGAAGGTGCATCAAGAGGAGATCCCCATATCACTTACATATATGCGAGGGTTCTTTGGGATATGTATCTATTACATGCACTTTGTGAAAGGATTTTCACAATTAGGTTCACCATTGACAAAAATCATCAATAAAGGAGAATTTATATGGTCAAATGAAGCACATGCAACATTGGACAGGTTGAAGAAGGTGATGAACACTTGCTCAGTATTATCACTTCCATAATTCTCACAGCCATTTGTACTGGAGTGTGATGCATCTAGTGAGGGGATAGGGGTAGTATTGATGCATAATCAACACCCCATAGCCTTCAAGAGTAGGACGCTAAGGGATCCAGAGAAGCTCTATCCTATATATGACAATGATATGTTGGCCATCATGCATGCATTGGCCAAGTTTAGACAATAACGGTGGGAGGATGCTTCATGGTTAGGATTGACCACAACAACTTGAGATACTTCCTGGGGTAGTGGGATTTGAATGAGAGGAAACAAAAATGGGTGAGTAAGGTGAAAGCATGTGATTTCAACATTGAGTATATAAAGGGGAACAAGAACATAGTTGCTGACACCCTATCCAAGAGACCTGCAACCTTCTTCATGATAGAGATCTCAGCAGACTGGAAGTCCATTCTCTTGTTGGAATACATGAGCTGATGGAGGGCATTATTCAAGATGACATGTACAAGGTAGTGGATGAAATCATCTACTACAAAGATAGGATCTATCTTGTCCTTGATTTCACACTCAAGGATAAGATTTTGAGGGCAGTACATGCCACATCACTAGCAGGGCATGCGAGGTGTTTGAAGACCTATAGACATGTGAAGGAGAGATTCTCTTGGAAGGGTATCAAGGAGGATGTGCTTCAGTACATAAGGGATTGCATGACTTGTTAGCAGAACAAGTCAGAGCTTACACATCCTACAAGATTGCTTCAGTCGTTGTCAATTCTGGAGTAGAAGTGGGAAATCATTTCCATGGATTTCATTACAGGGTTGTTGAAGATACAATGAAGGGATTGTATCTATGTGGTGGTAGACATGATGACCAAATATGAACACTTCTTTTCCATTCCTTCAGAGTACACCGCATCTCAGGTAGAAACCATATTATTTAGGGGGGTGTTTAGATTACATGGTCTTTCGAGGAACATAGTCAGTGACCGAGATAGTAGGTTTATCAATGCGTTTTGGTAGGAGTTGTTCAGGTTATTTGGGATGGAGTTTACACCTAATACCAACTATCATTCCTAGATGGATAGGAAGACCGAGATAGTAAACAAATGGATTGAGGGGTACCTAAGGAACTATGTGTTAGGACAACGGAGGATGTGGATAAAATGGTTGCATCTCAGGGTGCATTGCTACAACACCACTCATCACATGTCCATTAGGATGAGTCCATTTAGGGAATTGTATGGCTATGATGTCCCATCATTTGTGGATTTGGATTTTGGGGAGAGTAGATACCCAAAGGCCAAATATTGGTTGCAGGAGAGCCAGGACATCTTAAGAGTCCAAAAGGATAATTTCCAAGTCACTCAGAATTAGGAGAAGATGTATGCAGATAGGCATAGGGTGGAGCGTAACTTGGAGGATGGGGACTTATTATTTCTCAGGTTGTAGCCTTACAAAAAATCTTCACTGAAGAAGAATGGCGTAGATAAGATTAAGCCTCGCTTCCATGGACTCTACAAAGTGATCACGAGATTCAGAGAGGTAGCATATGAGTTGGAGTTGCCAGAGGGTAGCAGGATCCATAATGCCTTCCATTTATCTTTCCTCAAGGAGGCATTGGGACAAAAAATCACCACTTCGGTAGATCCTCATCCACTAGATGAGGAGGGACAATTGGTTCTTAATCCCGAGAGGATTGTTGATGTCAGAGAGAATAAGATGAGGATCAAATTCATTCGAGAGTACCTGGTCATATGGAGAGGTTTCCCCGTAGAGGATGCTACATGGGAAGGAGAATAGGTCTTACAACACCCCGATTTGGATTTGCTTGAGGAAACAAAATTCCAAGAAGGGAGGACTTTAATGTCCCCTTTCAATTGATCATGACGGAGGATGACTTAGTAGCCTATATGACTCTCACAGGCTATAGTCAACAGAAAAAGGGAGTCATGAGGATTTATTTAGTGTCATTGGGTTAAAATATGACAAAATCCTAAAGTGACACTAAATAAAAATTAAATGATTAATTTATTAAACATTAAAAAGTTATTTTTAATGTTTAATTGAATATTGGAGGGAAAATAAGGTAAGGCTTTGATTTGTTCACAAAGGGAAAGATCAAGAGAACTCGAAGGAAGAATAAAAGGAGGTATGGCCCCTCATTTCATTATTATGATTTGATCTCTCATTTGTATTGGTCTTATCACCAAGGTTTCCATTGGGGCTTTGAAAAAACCCTTCCACACTTCAGTTTGGTTTCGGTGGTGAAATCCCCACCCTAGCTAGACATAGGGGGGAACCCATATGAGGTTTCCATCAGAGATTCATTATTGTTCATCTTCATTTTGGAGTTTCAGTTTGTATGCATCTTATGGGAGTAACGATTTATATAGGATAATTTTGGAGCTGTCTTGAAGCATCAATTTATCATTGTGACAAGTTCATGGGCATCTAGGGTACCTTTGAAGGTTTATTAGGAGATCGTGGCCCTAGGAGAGGTATCCTAGAGAGGAAAATCTCATTCTAAGAAAACTCATGGAAGTTCATGGGGGTTTTAGAGCTGGTCATAAGGCTCATAGAGCAGGACGAGGAGACCAAAGGTGGCAACGAGTCAACTTGTGCAGGGCTATGAGGTCCCTATATCAGATCGAGGGGATATTATAGTTGACTGAAGACTTGAGTGGAAGTGTGGAGGTTTGGATTGGATTGAAAGGCCTTTCTTGGGGAGTCACCATACTTAGAAGGTGGGTTGAGATCCTATTGACGGGATTTTATGACACACCATCAACTGGAAGGGAATAGTCTGATCCAAGGTTGTCTAAATAACCCAAGCCGTTTGGAATAACTACCCCTAATGGGTTTAACGACTCTGTTAGCCGATAAAGGGATCTAATCTAAACTACGGAAATAAAATAACTAAATATGCATTAACGAAGATCTACTATATACATTCACTATTCTCACTTTTATATACAACATATACAAATAAACAAGTGCAAGATTTATGAGAAACCTTATAAACTAAGGCTGTACAAGAGAACCAAATCTCAAGAAAAATTAAATAGATCTAGAACATACTACTGATCTAATTTTAACCTTGAAACTAAAAAAAGAAAATAAATGAATGTAAATAATAATGTTTTAACTTAAATAAACAAAGTATTTAAGCTTAAATGTCAATTTACATTCACAAAACATAAATCAAAACAAATAGAAAATCATTAACCTATGACTGACCAATATTTAAATAAAACTTTTGGTTGTGCCTTCCTATATAACGTTGCTCCAACAATCTGTCTGTTAAGATAAATCTATAGCAGAAGGTTGTATAATTCTAATATTGTGATAGTGTGAGGATAAAAATCACTTTGACTGACAATTTAAATCTTATTTAAAATGCATAAATAACAACTTTCAAATCATGATCCTTAGTGAAGATATAATAAATTAATCGACAATAATAAAAATCTCAATTGAACAATTATATCTTTACAAATATGAATTACATGAATAAACTAAATATAATACAAGATTTGTATCAAAATAATACAATCACCAATATCAAGATAATTGGGATAATAGACTCTTAAAGATTGAAAAAAATAATACATAGACGATAGCAATTAACCATAGATGATAACTAATTTAAATCAATGCATAATCAATTACACAAAGAAAATGAACCAGAATCAAAGATATTATAAAGAAAAAAAAAACATATTACTCATAGGACAAAAGCCATTAAGCAATCTAGAATTTCATATTCTTCTTCGAAAATACTAGTCCATTCTCCCAAAAATTTCAACCATCGGTTACTCATTTTGAAAAGAAAAAGTTTACAAAATAAATAATATACACAAAAGAAAGGATAAACATCCTCCTATGAATTTCTTGGGTTCCCTTGGGCTCTGAAATTTCTCATATATTTATGCAATGAATGAAAAGTCTGGCCATCACTAACAATTTCCGCCACCTGAAATTTTCCTCGTAAAGAAACAAAATATCTCTCAAATCGCGCGTTTGTTTGGAAAAAATATGACGAGTAAGATAAATGGATCCATTATGCAAATGGGTTTTCAGTCGTTTCTTGAGATTCCTCACGATTTGGCTGCAATTAGTCCCACAAAATCGTTTGTGTGTTCTTGAACACATTTCAAAATCTTATTTGTTGTTGCTCATAAATTATTTGCAGCAATCCAATGTTATTTTTGGATCAATTATCTTGAACGTATTTATATAATAAAATCAATCCATGGTCATATCCATACCAAATATCTGATAATAGAAAAATGTGCAAAAAAAATAAACCAATTTAATAACCTAAATATAAAAATTTTGAAGAAAACAAAATCTAGAACAATAAAATTAAAATGAATTTAAACTAAAAGCTAACTATAAGTTGTAAACAAATAGTGTTTATATTTTCCTTTCAAATATGATCTTCAAATTCTAGAATCTTCAAGTAGATGGAGAGGAGAAAAATATTAAATTTGGGTTTCCACAAAATTAAACAAATGATAGATAATTATTTTTTTATTTTTATTTTTATTTTGAAATGAGATGCAAAATGACAAAATAATTTAATTAATTAAACCCACCAAATGATTTTGTGAAAATGAGAAACCAACCAATATATTATTTGATGAAGTATTGAACCCATTATTCAGAATAATCAATATTGTTAATGAGCAAAAGACGAAAACATAATCATAATTTAACCGAAGGTAAACAATTGATAAAAACGAATGTTTTCGTTTATATTAAGATTTTTATGCTCGTCTCTCGTTCATTAAAATTTGATCAAATGTGAACAAATGTCATAGAAAAGATGTGTCGCATTATGCTTTCTTCCTGTAAAATCATTTTTATGTATCCATGTCTTCAACCAACCCATTATAAATTCAATAAGGAAGAGGTAATAACAAACTCCCAAATTATAAAGCTCATCCATCAACATCAAAACTCTGTAGAAAGCAAAACAAAATGATATTTGGATTTCATGAAATTCAAACCAAACAAAAGAAAAGAATATAAACTCAAACCTACCTCGAAACAAAGCAAACCAATACCAATCCAATCAAGTCAAAGAGAAGAAAAAGAAGAATCCAAGTAAAATTTAGAGGGACCCTAGATTTTGATTAAAGAAAAAGAAGGGGGTTGTTGTGGGAAGCCAAAAGATGGCGACTCACTAGGCGAAGAAATTATCTTTGCATTGATTCAGAACATATCATTATGAGGAATTATAGTAAGAGGTACCAAGCTGTCAGATCTTCAAATTTCCTTAAGAAAATCCCTTGTTTAGTCGATATAGTATTGATATTAGCTCTACAGACATATATAGATTGATGTTACTATAGTTCATGAATTGAGGGGAAATATCTTGTGTATTTAAATCTGAACTATTATTTCACCAATGGGTCATGAAATTTTTAAGAAAAGGACTTCAATACCACAGGTAGGGCCACTTATGCCAGTAGGAATTAATAACCTCACATGGTTTCCTTTTAACCTATCGGATCACCTTAATCCCATCTAATAGTTTAAGCACACGTATGGATCATTCCTAGAATTATTAAGTTTTATTCTTATAACATTTTGGTGACTAACTGAAAGTCATTTCTTTGGCTTGGTGACCAGTTAGTAAGCAATGCCATCCACAGAAGTCCATGGAGGTGAGAAAGTCAGCTCGTGATGAGACCTCTTATCCTTCAGTTGAGAAGACTGAAGGCCACTACCCTGGATTGGTGACCAGAAATGGTAATGTCACTTCTGTAAACTTCCTATGGTCATGATGGATCGAATCATGATAAGACCTTCCAACTCTCAATTAGAAACTTTATGCTTCATTATTTCAAGCTCACAGGTGATCCAATCATGGAATTTGATTTTATTCTTTGAATAAGAGATTATATAGAAGATGGGGAAGAAAAAACGAAATGTCCCTTAAGGAATAGGATGGTGTAAAAAGTCTTATAATAGTCATGATAACCATAGATCACTCCAACTTTCATAGACAATTCCTTACAAGAATGTTGAAGGGGAAGAAGAATGGTAACAATAAAAAAAAATTGTATAATAGAGTTGAGATAAATCTTATTTCAAGACCAGATTTGGACTATCTCAGGTTATTTAGAGACCAACAGGTGGTATGAGCTTTTGAATAATATTTTCATATGGTGATAAGTTTCAAACAACAGAGTTATTGAAACATAAAGTTAGACAAACAATAAAGAAAAGAATCACTCAAGAATAGAAAAGAAAGAGCATTCAACAAACCAAATCATATTTTATTGAAAGAAATCAAAATCAACAAATCAACAAAAAAAATAAATAATACGACTAATTTATAAAGCCAAAACCCAAGCTTCAATCAAACCAACATCTCAACAAGAATCAAAAGGAAGAACTAAGTTGTTTAAAATATTTTCATTCCAAAGGATAATGATCCATGAGACGTTAATTTATTCATGCTTATTATCCAAAAGAAACACAACTGATAAAATAAATTGACAGAAAACATAAAAGCCCCCACTTAAAACAAGTGCAGTTAGGTGTAGAGGCAAGTCACACCAAATAAATTCTCATGTCAAATTGTATCTTGAAAGTGAAAACATTTTACCTCTTTACTCTCTCTTTTAAAACATTCAGGTTTTAACAATGATAATGTATTTCAAAACATAATTGTTTAAGGAAGATAGAGGAATTTAAAGACAATTCCCCTGACTGTAGTCAGATGACAAATTTCTTTGTGCCTTAGATACCCGCATCTCCATAACTGCATTATTCAAAAACAAAATATCAAAAACAACAAAAATAAATCTACTCCTAACCTGCTCTAGATTACTTAACAAATCAAAATACTAAGTGTAGTCGTATTTCCAGTGCAACCATCAGAGTAACTCCAGTCCTGCAATGAAAAAAAAATCGAATATCAATAACAAGAATGGGAGTGTATCGGAATATGAAAAGAATACATCATACTCACCTTTATAATAATCATTTAGAAACAAAGTAAGCATGACCTTATTATTCCTTTGAACACTTTTTATGTACAAATCCTCCAACCAATCTGCAATTCTTTCGTGATATGGATCACTAAAGCATGGAAGAATGCAACTGAGTTCATAAAACTTGCCAAAATGATGAGGACTTGACATAACTTTCGGCCAAGAACAAAGTGCCCCATCATCCTAACATTTTTCTGTTTGTCTATGGATTTCTTTGTGTGGAGGATACAAAAACAATGTGCTAAGTTTACCTCCTTGATCTTTATTCACAAATAAGGTGAAAACAACCTTACCATTCTATGGAAACTTTTCATGATATGAACATTCCAGCCAATCTGCAATCCTATCATAATATGTGTGATTACCAAAATAGGATTGTTTGAAAGAATTCATAGATGAAAAAGATTTATGATGAAAATAAGGTACTATATTGGTATGGAAAGAATATTGTAAAAGGATCCTAATGTTATTGGTAGGATTAAAATAACAACAACTTATCATTATTTTTAACTGAAGAAGAAGTGTCTCATTTTCTTGAAACTTCTCATTGAACTCAAATGCTTCGACATTAACTACTTGAGACGAACTAAATGGAAAAACCAACATCTTTGAATAATCATCATCGATATTGGTGTTTGGTTGATTGTAATTTTCAATCTCAAATAATTTATTATGAAAAAATTCAGATTCTTCTTTAAACACAAATTTTGATGAATCAATGGAAGACACAATTTGAGACCCTTTTAAATCATTCCTTAATTCCCCCACAGATAACTAATTAGAATAATAAGTAATATGATCATGAGAGGAAATGTTCTCCTCTTTATCTTCTGTGCGAAAATTACCATTAATTTGTACCTGATTATATAGTGCAGGATTCATTCCAAAGTGATCTAGAACACATTATTGCATAGCATGATGATAAAAAATATCAGGGTACAAGGAATAATATGTAGAAGAATTGAGGAGACTAAATGCATCTCTTGAAAGGATAGGTATATGCGTTTCAAATTGTTGTTTTGTTCCCTCTCCTTGAATAAACAGATCATTTCTCATCATATGCTCTTTTAAAGAACACACGATATTTTCCAAGACCGAATCATGTTCATCATAAAAGGGTGAATGTGAGAGAAAATTACCAGAATTAGATGATTCATTACTAGTTTGACCAATGCTATCATCTCCCACTAATTGATGTTGAACCTGTTCACATGGGTGAGGGGAAGTTTTATTGACGACAATATTACCAAATTCAGATTCCATATCTTTTAATTCAGAAACAATTATAATATCTTGGAGAGTTTGACCACGGTCTCCTTTTGAATTCAATGTTCCTTCCTTAATAGAAAAAGACATTGTTGGCAAAGAAATATCATAAGTGACAATTGTATCTTGTTAAATGTCATGTTGCTCATGATCTGCCAAAATTAAGGAAGTTGAAAAAAAATGTGGTGCTTTAATGACTTCAAGATCATCATGAACTTTTAAACCATCTTGAGATTGAGTATTAGTGTTCAATTCAGATCGGTTAGGAATTAATTGATCTTGCTTGTTTGAGAGAGAAACAAGATATTGAAACCATTCATCAATAAGAGACATTTCTTTCAAATGGAATCTAGTACAAGCATGTATGAACCTAATTTCAAAACATTGAATGATTCATCATTTTCTTTCCTTAAACAACTTAATTATTCACTTAATTCATCATAATCATAATTGTTAAAATCTGATAAAAACTCAATTACAAACTCAAACACAGAATGAATCAAATTAGCTAGAAAAGATTCGAACCAATATTTAACCAGACCTTGGAAGTTGAGAGCGAACAATCTGCATATAACATTAGGATCAATGATATTATGTTTTAAACATTTATAAAAAAAATAAAAAGATGATCTTCTGCGGATGTACTCCCTTCTCCGTCGAATGTAATTTCCAACAAGAGATAAAGTGTCTTACTAAAACACGTTCCCATACAAAAAGTTGGGTAGGAGCCATTTTTTTAATGTGACAATAAAGAATTCGGCTTTGAGTTATCTTGTCATCTAACTAGCCCTTAAGCATGTGGATGACATTACTAAAGGATAGATAATGAATAAAAAATAACTATGGGTGAAGAAATTAAATGATTAAAACAAATAATTTGAAACTAAAACATTCAATCATTTAATTTTATCGGCCCTCCTTCTAGAGCCATTTGTTGACGGGCGTTTATGACACACCGTCAACTGGAAGTTAATAGTCCAGTCTGAGGTTGTCTAAATAACCCAAGCCATTTGGAATAACTACCCCTGACGGGTTTAATGACTTTGTTAGCCAATAAAGGGATCTCATCTAAACTATGAAAATAAAATAACTAAATATGCATTAACGAAGATCTACTATATACATTCACTATTCTCACTTTTATATACAACATATACAAATAAACAGGTGCAGGATTTATGAGAAATCTTGTAAACTAAGGTTGTACAAGAGAACCGAATCTCAGGAAAAATTAAATAGATCTAGAACATACTACTAATATAATTTTAACCTTGAAACTAAAAAAAGAAAATAAATGAATGTAAATAATAATGTTTTAACTTAAATAAACAAAATATTTAAGCTTAAATGTTAATTTACATTCACAAAATATAAATCAAAACAAATAGAAAATCATTAACCTATGACTGGCCAGTATTTAAAGAGAGATTTTGATTGTGCCTTCTTGTATAACGTTGCTCCAACAACCTGTTTGTTAAGAGAAATCTATAGTAGAAGGTTGTATAATTATAAGATTGTGACTATGTCAGGATAAAAATCACTTTGACTGACAATTTAATCTTATTTAAAATGCAGAAAGAACAACTTTCAAATCATGACCCTTAGTGAAGATACAAAAGATTAATCGATAATAAGAAAAATCTCAATTGAACAATTATATATTTACAAATCTGAATTACATGAATAAATTCAATATAATACAAGATTTATATCAAAATACTACAATCACCAAGATCAAGATAATTGAGATAATAGACTCTTAAAGATTGAAAATATTAATACATAAATGATAGCAATTAGCCATGTATTGATAAAACAAAATAAAGCTAATTTAAATCAATGCATAATCAAGTACTTAAAGAATATGAACCATAATAAAATATATTATAATGAAAAACAAAACCATATTACTCACAGGACAAAAGCCATTAAGCAATCTAAAATTTCATATTCTTCTTCGAAAATACTGGTCCATGCTCCCAAAAATTTCAACCATTCGTTACTCCTTTTGAAAAGAAAAAGTTTACAAAATAAATAATATATAAAAAAAGGGATAAAAATATACCTCTGAATTTCTTGGATCCCCTTGGGATTTGAACATTCTCATATATTTATGCAATGAATGAACAGTCTGGGCATCACTAACAGTTTCCGCCACCTAAAATTTGCCTTGTAAAGAAAAACAAATATCTCTCAAATTGCACATTTGTTTAGGAAAAAACTAGATAGTAAGCTAAATGGGTTCATTTTACAGATGGGTTTTCAGTCGTTTCTTGAGATTCCTCACGGTTTGGTTGCAATCACTCCCGCAAAATCACCTGTATGTTCTTGAACACATTTCCAAATCTTATCTGTTGTTGCTCATAAATTATTTGCAACAATCCAATGTTATTTTTGGATCAATTATCTTGAATGTATTTAGATAAGAAAATCAAGCCATGATCAGATTTGTACCAAATATCTAATAATAGAAACCTATGAAACAAAAATAAACCAATTTAATAACCTGAATATAAAAATTGTGAATAAAACAAAATCTAGAACAATAAAATTGAAATGAATTTAAACTAAAAGCTAACTATAAGTTGTAAACAAATATTGTTTATATTTTCCTTTCAAATATGATCTTAAAATTCTAGAAGCTTCAAGTTGATGGAGAGGAGAAAAATATTAATTTTGGGTTTCCACAAAATCAAACAAATGATAGATAATTCTTTTTTTATTTTGAAATGAGATGCAAAATGACAAAATAATTTAATTAATAAACCCACCAAATGATTTTGTGAAAATGAGAAACCAACCAAGATATTATTTGATGAAGTATTGAACCCATTATTAGAATAGTCAAACTTGTTAATGAACAAAAGCCGAAAACATAATCATAATTTAACCGAAAGTAAACAATTGATAAAAAAATAATGTTTTCGTTTAAATTAAGATTTTTATGCTCGTCTCTCCTTCATTCAAATTTGATCAAATGTGAACAAGTGTCATAGAAAAGATGTGTTGCAATAAGATTTCTTCCTGTAAAATCATTGTTATCAATCCATGTCTTCAACCAAGCCATTATAAATTCAATAAGGAAGAGGTAATAACAAACTCCCAAATTATGAAGCACATCCATCAACATCAAAACTCTGCATAAATCAAAATGAAATGACATTTGAATTTTATGAAATTCAATCCAAACAAAAGAAAAGAATATAAACTCAAACCTACCTCGAAACAAAACAAACCAATACCAATCCAATCAAGTCAAAGAGAAAGAAAAGAAGAATCCAAGTAAAATTTAGAGGGACCCTAGATTTTGATTAAAGAAAAAGAAGGGGGTTGTTGTGGGTAGCCAACAAATCCCAAGCCACATAAAAACAAAGGATTGAGGTAGGGCCAAGACCCTCAAATACTATGCAGAGACAAGTAATAGGACCGCAAGGGTATTTTGCAAGCCAAGGGAACAAAAGGAGTCGTAGGCTCTTAGGAAATTGGATAGAAAAGGTGGCCGAATGCCATAGTAGCATAGCAAAGGAGATTGAAGGGAAATGAGCTATTGGGAGCATCTTCCAATAGTGGGAAACAAGCTACTGAAGGAATTATTGGCATCATTATCAGGTTTTGTTTATTATTGTGTGTTGATTAGGGTATTGTAGATGCTACAACATCCTATAGAATAATTATTATTGTACTGGTGTTTCCATCCATAATAAAGATGCCAATATAACTTCTCCCATTTGATGTATACTTGGTTTTCCTTCCACATTTTTTATACAATAATTATTTGTTAAAAGTAGTCTATCAAGAATTGTGCATAAGGGAATATGAATGCAAATTGTTTCACATAATTATAAATCAGAAAACACTATAAGTTCCATAATCCTAACACAATACTTGGGGACACTGCAATGGTGTCGGAGTTGGTGATCTTTCCAACTTGTAATTTCTTGAGGCATTGATGCCAAGGAAAGCTAGAGGACGAGGGGGACAACCCATCCAAGGATAGGAGTCATCAGAAGAGGTATAAGTAGAAAGAGTCACGGGGGTTCATACCGAGGATAGGACCTTACAACTATTAGAAACCACAACCAATGGGAAATAACAAATGGTCAGGTTGCATGATCTATTAAAACAACTCATGACACAATTAATTATCGTCAACCAGACAAATCTAAACAATTCATTAAATTGGGGACACTACAGAGTTCCCTTGAATTCCCAATAGTGTGATTCCTAGTTACATATGCCATAAAGACCCCGATAAAAAAATGGTATGCTTGACGGATTGAACGTAGTGAAAGCATATATTCCTTGGGTTGGACAGGTCGAGAGAAAGAAAGATGGAGAAAATTTGGGATAGTTGTAGGAGAATGCCAATGAGTTGTGGGATTATCTAAGTTGTGAGTGGAAATTGAGAGATACCCTCTTTTGTGGATTCCTAGACCTAAGGGTGACTTGCTATTGGGATATGGAACAACAAATCTATGTTTTGGTGGAACATTTGTTCCAAACAGTTAGTTGCACAATTGTTTAGAAAGATAAGTGTTTTATATGTTTTTTGTGTTGCATTATGAGTTTAATTGTTGTGCATTAACTCTGTGTATGAGAATTATTTATATGTTGTTGTAATGAATTTAGTAGCTACATTCATGTTTATTTAGAATGATGTAGATGAATCTAATTAATGGAATCAAAAAAGTGGTTAAATCGGTGTGTTTTCTTGTAGTTGGTAAGCTACAAGATATGTTAGGAGGATTTTTTTATTTTTTATGTGTATTCTGCAAGTAATGTTCCTCGTTTAAGCTGGGGGACATTACAAATTGGTATCATATTGGTTAATATTTTACATAAGAGGAAGACAAGAAAAATTTAAAAATGGTTCTGCAAGTTTTAAGAGAACACAAGTTGTAT
>SNQJ01S0068357.1:32761-67141 GCA_010110895.2 Picea sitchensis | reverse complement strand
TACTTCTTTGTTTATATAGTCTTCCAATTGGTGTGAACTTGAATGATTATGTCTTTTGATAATGAATCATTGCACCCTTTCATTCATTTTATGTAATGTTCCCACTATGAATTTGTAATTTTCTTTTCAATTTTGGTTATGTGTTTTGTCAAACAATTCAGGAGAAAATCAAACACTGCATTAATTGGCAAAGTCTTTAAGTTTTTCTTGGTTTATGTGGCAGAGACAATTTATCAAACAACCATAAATGAATATTCTAACAACAGATTTCAAAGGACCTCTAGTCTACTATCTATCATTATAATAGACATCAGTTCGACCTTCAGAACAGCTTGGGTGTCAATCTTAATTAAAACAACAATAGCACCCTACACATCTCCGAAAATGCACAATGAAGACTAAGGAGCCTGATTATATATATTGTTTCCAATTGGTTTGATATACAAGATATAGGGCCACCTGTCATGAAGAAACTGCATCAAATTGAAGTGTTGTAGTGATTTGTAGATAATGGGTGAAGCCACTAGCACCCAGTAAGCTTGTAACAGAGTATTCAACTCAGCATATGAATATTCCAGCTCCCAAACCTGATAACAATTCGCCCAGCCAACAAATTTGAATCCCACTGTGAATGGTTTGACCAGCAGAGGTGAAACTCATTCCCACTTGATAATGTATGGCCTCCAGCTGAATAACTAAGCCTCTCTATAGGAATATATCAGTCTAGAATCTCAGCAATGCGCCCAACATAGAGATATGTTGTCCTCCAAGTATTATGAGACTCCAATGAAGTAACTATACCTCCCAAATATCATCACGACCCAACAGAAGGGTAAACTCGTCCCCCAGTTAAGAGAAATCGCCCATCTCAACCTTAACTCACCCAGCATCAAGGGTACACAAACAACAAGAGTATAACTCGGCTTGTAGTAGACAAATTCGCCCCCACCTGCCAGAACTTGACCCTCTAGGAAGATATAGGGGTAATCTTCAAGGAAACTTGACCCTTGAATGAAATAAATCCCCACACACACCAGAAACTCACCCTCAATGAATGGGCTCATATCCCCCAACACAAATCGCCTTCTACACCCAAAATCTTCTACCAAATGATGGAAACTTAACCATACTGAAGCGCAAGGAAGAAATCTGAAGTGATCTCTTCACAAACTAGCTAGGGTGTATCGTTGCAACACCGAAACCAGTGGCGAAATGAATGGTTTCCAAAAACCCTAGACTCTTTCCTCAAGATCTCTCAAAATCTATTTTCCAAATGAGTAAAATGCCATAATGAGGGGCGCCTTCTCTTTTCCCCTCTTTTATTTCTTCATGTACTTATTTCCCGCTCACTTTACTTTTTAATTTTCTTTAAAGTCACTTTATGCTTGCACACTTTATAATTTTTAAGTGACTTTGTTTTGCCTAAGACCCATGTCCCCCTTTTTCCCTTTATAAAGTCATTTCCTAGGCAAAAGTTGAGTTCCCTATGTAATTTTTTCCGACTTAGCCTACGGGAACCAATTTAGGCTAGCGGAACCATTCGTTATGCCTCCTAGGCCAATGAGGACATTACATTTTAATAATATTAACTTCTACTATTACTATTATTATTAATAGTTTGTTTAAAGACTTCAAATCCTTTGTAAATTGATTCATCATTTTAACCCATCACTAAGTATTGCAAACATGCGCTTCCTTCAAACCATTCTTTTCAAATGAATGTGGGCTCAATAATCTCCATTTGCGCTTCCTTCATTATTATTCATATAATATCATGACAAGGCTAATTTTTCATCATATAATGTTGATCAACCTTTAAGAGTCAATCACAGTCATGGATCGACTTCGTTATTTCGATCCCACGCATATTTATTTCATTCTTCAATGTTCATTGATCATATCTAACCTTTTTTATCATCTCTCTAATGTATAGTATGTATTTAATTAGTTAAGATATATTAGGACAAAATCTAGATCTTGTTTGGTTTAACATTCCTTCTCGATCGAGATAAACTTCTCATTTTGTTTGTTAAATTTCACACAGAATACTCTTCGGGACCTTTTATTTCATATGACCACATGTGGTGACCAGGCGTTAAGCTAAACAAGTGCTTGATCACTTGACAACATCGATGGTCACGTTTTAATTGCACGATGAGATGGACAACTGTCGTTACTTCGAGACTTCATCCTTCAGGACTTCCAGCCTCTGCAATCTATCAACCTTCCGGAGTACTTACCAATCGTTAAATCAATCATTGGACGAGGATCGACGATCTCGGTGGATTTTGAAGATCCAACTTGCTTGTGGTATAGCCCGTCACCCGAACTTCGCAATTGAAGTTGTGCGATAGTTGGCGGATCAACCATAACCGTCGATCTCTTGATCGAGGAGATCCGACGGTCCTGACCAATTCCTGAAGTGGAATCAACGCGATGTTTAATCCTCCCTTCACGCTCTTCAATCAATCCCTGGCCTTGATTTGACAATTGTGCATCCCACGGTCATGCCTTGATCTGATCGTTGACCAATCCCTTCAACAGATCGGACGGTTGAGAATGACTTCGACCTTTGGAGCTTCGCGCAGTTACTGGTGGTAGAACCCTCGAAGAACATACTCCTGGAGTGATGTACCTGTTGATGTCACTGTTTATGTGGCACTGGCTGAGTGGCTGCCACATGTCACCTAGATTTGTGACTTACGTATACCTAAAGTACCAGCTGGACCTTGACAATTGTCACCATCTTATTGGGCCATGTGTCCTTGATGATGTGGACTGTGATGACATGGGCTCTCAATGTGTGTGCCACGTGTCTTAACTTTGTGACTTCGGAAGTTTGGTCTTCGGGTGAATTTGCCTATTCTAAACCCTTTTCCACCGAAGTGGTCAGCACTGAAGTTGATCGTCTCTTGATCTGACGGTTCCCATGTTCTGCTTCAGATCAATGGTTGTCGTTACTTCGAGCCTTCGACCTTCAGGTAATTTCATATGTTCTTAGATTATTTTTGCCTGGAGTGGTCAGCGCCAGAGTTCACTGTCTCATGATCTGATGGTTCCCATATTCTAATTTAGATCAACAGTTTCCATTACTTCGAGGATTCGGTCTTCGGGTAATTTCATATGTTCTTGGCTTATTTTCGCTAGAGTGGTCAACGTCGGAGTTGACTGTCTCCTAATCTAACTATTCTAGACTGTCCCAAAATGATAATGGACAACTCATGTGTGTCATCTCTTTTGAGCCTCTTGTGCATCATATCTTCTGATCTTTTGGGTTTATACTTTGATTCCAACTGAACCAATATCGTTGATCTATTGGGAATTCGATCCCTATCGTAATTCTGCAATGTGCTTTCCCTTCTGAGCTTCGATTAATGTTTCTTGCTTCTGATATGTTTCATTGTTATTTCTCCTAAGATTTATAATAACTATTTGTGTATTCATTTATGCATTGATCTTCAGTTGCTAACCCTCTTGATCTCTTAATTCTTTGTACTTTGTTATTCCTTTTGTACATGGATTATATGCATGCTACCTCTCCTGAGCTTTAGATTCATAGGATCATTATTGATCTTATCATGATCAAGAGTGATCATGAACTGCTTCAGCCACTAGGTGATCTTCCTCTACCCCAGGGTGATATTTATTTTTCTATGATTATTGTACATGTTTGATTCATGTTGCCATCAATGACAACATACTACCAATACTGTCAACAATCTCCCCCTTTGTCATTGATGGAAACATGTGTATAAAACAAGAATGATTTCATACCTTTGCTCCCCCTATCACTCATATTATTTTATGTCTGATAGTAAATTTGTTTTTTGCTTAATGTTTTTTTACTACTTCTCTCCCCCTTTGAAATCAATGACAAAGAGTGAGGCTCTGACTATTTTTCTTCCCCTGTTAATTTACTAACTGGTTATCTTAGTTCATTGGGATATTTTTGTTAAAAATATGTAGTCTTTTTTATACCAATTTGTAGTGATACCAATTTGTAATGATCAAGTCTTTTAAACCTAATCTAATTATTTTTTTATTTGATAACCAAAATAGTCCCCCTAAGTTTTTACCATCTTTCCTTTGTCAAATAGGACAAGGGTATGACTCTTACCGATCTTTCTTGATCTGCTTCTTATTCTTCTTTCTTTGATATTCTACAGGAATATCAATTGAGGATTGATACCAATCGATCTAATACCAATTTTTTTATCAATTGATATTTGTTGATTGATATCTCTTGAATCTCTCAGCTATTTTTTATCTTCTCCCCTTTTTTACAAAAATGACAAAAATGATCTTTTCTTGCTTGCTCCTTCTGAGGTCATACTCCCCCTAAGGTGATGCTCCTCTTTGTCCATTTTCTCCTTCTTGTATTCTACAACTAACCCTACCAATGATTTTTCTTTTGACCACTAATATTTAGATAGTCAAGATTTTCCATACGTTATTTTAAAAACTCTTGGCATAATCCTTTGATTTTGCAGAAACCAATTTAAACTTCTTTTTGTATTTTCTTTCTTTAGCTAACAAATTATGGCATCATCGGAATTTGATATTGTCCCATATTATTCTATAGGAACTTCCCTTTCTTGAGCTTGATCTATTTCATATTGAATTTCCCATTCTTTATTAGACCTTCACCCATCATTTTCTTATTATTAATTTCTTCATTTTCAGGTGCAATATCATATTTCTCGTTTTTTTCCTTTAGATTTTCTTCTCCATATCTCCCTATGAGATATTCGGATTTTTAGACCTTCTCTTTCTAATTGTGTTTTTGGAGATTTGTCATCTCCTTTCTTCTTCCAAATTTTATTAAGTTTTCTCCATGACTTGAATGATTTATTTAAGGATTGACCTTTTGAACTCGTGCAGCTTTGGGATTTGTACCCAAACCTATCACAGTTGCAACATCTCATTGTATGGCAAAATTTTGTTGTGTGCCAAACAAAATTGCATCTCCAACATCTAACTGATTTTTTGGATTTTCCTGTATATCCTTTCTCTAGTTTCTTGCAATCCATTGCTTTATGGCCAAAGTCATGACAAGAAAAGCAATAGCCATTGAAGGTGTTTCCATTCTTGAATTTATTTTGGCTTGAGAGATTTGTCTTTTGATTTTCTTGTTCCTTTTGACTTGTAATTGCTTTGTAATTGCACCTTTTCCTTTTGAGAAGGATTATCCTTTCTCATGTTTGTAAATGGTGCTCCATTTCTCACTGTCTTCCTTTTTATTGTATCCAAGACCAGTTTTGTCATCAACCGGTCTTTGACTGTTCCAAATATTATCTAGGATAGCTGAGCTATTCTTGAATTTGACATATTTATTTGTCTTTTCATGCATCTTTTTGAGATTGACTATTTCCAATTTCAACATGTGACATGTCTCTTCCTTTTTAGTTAACTAAATCTTCAGGGCTTCTTCCACTTTCTTAGCATGTTAAAGTTGAGTATTTATATTGACGACTATTTCTTCTGTCTCATCCAAGACTTATTTGCATTTAATAGTTTTTTCATATGTCTTCAATTCTTCCATATCTTTTGTTAGATCAAAAACTTTAGTTTTCAATATTTTGATTTCTTCCTCATGTGCTAGTTGAATCCTTTTGAAGTTGATGGCTTCTAATTCAAACATTTGGCATAATTCTTCCTTTTTAGTTATTTGCATCTTCTGGGATTCTTATTTTTTCTTAGCTTCTTCAATTGAGTCATTAGATTTGAATTAGTACTTTCATTTATCTTTTTGAAGTTGATGATTTCCAATTCCAACATGTGGTAAGAATTTTCTTTCCTAGTTAACTGGATCTTCGGGACTTCTTCACTTTCTTTAGTTTCCTCAAGTTGAGTTTTTAGACTATTAACCAATTCTTCTGTTTATTTTAGTACCTCTTTTCTTTTATTGTCATGTGTCTTTAATTCTTCCATTTCTTTTGTTATATTAGCAACTTCATTTTTCAAGCTTTTGATTTCTTCTTCTTTATTTTCTAACTGGACATTTTGTTGATGCTCTTCATGGTTAGATTGATCTAATTGTTGTAGTAGCAACATATATTTTTGTTGAAGTTTCTCCTACTCTTCTAGAGTGCACATAGTTGTGTACTCAAGATTGTCAAGAGCCTCCACATGAACTTTAATATGTATATAATTTCATGGTTTCATACGAATCTCTTCTATTACAACTATAACATTAGTCTTAAGATTATGCAATTTTTCTTTAGTGACTACTGAGGTATGCCTCAATTCCTTGATGGAATTATTTCCTTCATTTATGACTTAGGATTGAATTAAATCCTTGATGAGTTTATCTTTTTTTATGACAGGGAGTTGTATCAAATTCTGCATTTTATTATGATTAGAAATCTCTTTCTCGGTATTATGTTCTTCAATCTAATTGGAATTCTACTTTCCTTTATCTTGTTCCTTATCATGATAATAATTTTCTTCTTCTTCTTCTTCTAAGGGCTTACTTACTACCGAATCCCAAACTCCAAATCCTCCTGACTTTAGATATCTTTTCATATTTTCCCTCCATGAAGAATAATTTGTTTCATCAAATAAGGGAGCTTCATTTGTGGAGAGAGCCATTTGTCCACCCATTTCTTTGGAATCTACCTTTCAGTGTTTAAAATTTGTTAAAGGCACCCGCTCTGATACCAATTGTTGAAATGTACACTTGACACTGAGAGGGGGGGGAGTGAATCAGTGTCACAAAACTTTGGACAATTTTCCACTTTTCATAAATTAATTGAACACCATATATTTGTTTCAATTTCTCAACCAATATATAAAAGAATAAATATTTTATTTATTTATTTAACTTGAATGAATACATAAGATCAATCTTCATCTTCAAACAATCATGAGAGACCCAGCTCTTTGTTACAATACCCAGCTTGTAGTTCTCAAATCCAACTGAGAAATGAGGAATCCAACCCTCATAACAAGTCCCAGCTTGTTGATCTCAGATCCAACTGAGATTTGAGGAATCCATTCCTCATACAAGACCCAACTTGTAAACACGCACCAACCTGATAGAATGAACCTTCATTCAATCCATTATATATAAAATATATACTTCAACAAATTCAACTACACTTTTATTCACCATACTTCTTTGTTTATATAGTCTTCCAATTGGTGTGAACTTGAATGATTGTGTATTTTGATAATGAATCATTGCACCCTTTCATTCATTTTAATAATAATAACTTCTATTATTATTATTATTATTAATAGTTGTTTAAATACTTCAAATCCTTTGTAAATTGATTCAGCATTTTAACCCATCACTAAGTATTGCAAACATGTGCTTCCTTCAAACCATTCTTTTCAAATGACCGCGGGCTCATTAATCTCCATTTGTGCTTCCTTCATTATTATTCATATAATATTGTGACAGGGCTAATTCGTCATCATATAATGTTGATCAACCTTTAAGAGTCAATCACATTCATGGATTGACTTCGTTATTTCGATCCCACACCTCTTTATTTCATTCTTCAAAGTTCGTTGATCAAATCAAACCTTTTTTATTAGCTCTCTAATGTATAGTATGTATTGAATTACTTAAGATAGATCAATACAAAGTCTAGATCTTGTTTGGTTTAATGTTCTTTCTCCACCGAGATAAACTTCTCATTCTGTGTGTTAAATTTCACACAGAATACTCTTCGGGACCTTTTATTTCATACGACCATATGTGGTGACTAGGCATTAAGCTAAACAAGTGCTTGATCACTTGTCAAGATCGACAGGCGCGTCTTAATCGTACGATGAGATGGACGAATGTCGTTACTTTGGGACTTCATCCTTCGAGACTTCTAGCCTCTGCAATCCTTCAACCTTCTGGAGTTCTTACTAGTCGTTAGATCACCAGGTGGATGGGGATTGACGGTATCCATGGATTTCGTAGATCCAACTTTCTCGTGGTTTATCCCGTCACTCGAACTCCACAATTGAAGTTGTGTGATTGTCGGCGGATCAACCACAGTCGTCGATCTCTTGATTGGGGAGATTCGGCAGTCCTAACCAATTCTAGAAGTGGAATCAATGTGATGTTTAATCCTCCCTCATGCTTTGCAATCAATCCCTGACCTTGATCTGACGCCTATGCATCCCACGATCACGCCTTGATATGATCATTGATTAGTCCCTTCAACGGATTGGATGGTTGAGAATGAATTCGACCTTCGACGCTTCGAGCAGTTGTTGGTGGTAGAACCCTTGAAGAACATACTCATGGAGTGACGTACCTGCTGACATCACTGTTTACGTTTCACTGGCTGAGTGGTTTCCACGTGTCACCTAGATTCATGACTTACGTATACCTAAAGTACCAACTGGAACTTGACACCTTTCACCATATGATTGGGCCACGTGTCTTTGCCTACATGAACTGTGATGACGTGGGCTCTCAATGTGTGTGCCATGTGTCTTAACTTCGTGACTTTAGAAATTTGGCCTTCGGGTGAATTTACATGTTCTCGACCCTTTTCCGTTGAAGTGGTCAGCGCCGAAGTTGATCATCTCCTGATCTGACGATTCCCATGTTCTGCTTCATATCAATGGTTTTTGTTACTTCTGGGCTTCGGCCTTCGGGTAATTCCATATGTTCTTGGCTTATTTTCACTGGAGTGGTCAGCGTCGGAGTTGACTGCCTCTTGATCTTACTGTTCCCATATTTTTCTTCAGATCAATGGTTTCCATTACTTCAAGGCTTCAGACTTCAGGTAATTTCATATGTTCTTGGCTTATTTTTGCCAGAGTGATCAATGTCGGAGTTGATTGTCTCCTGATTTGACGGTTCTGGACTGTCCCAAAATGATAATGGACGACTCCTATGCGTCATCACTTCTGAGCCTCCTTTACGTCATCTCTTCTGAACTTTTGGGTTTACACTTGGATTCCAACTGAACCAAGATCATTGATCTATTGGGAATTTGATCCCTATCACGTTTCTGCAATGTGATTTCCCTTTTGAGCTTCGATTAATGTTTCTTGCTTATGATCTATTTCATCGCTATTTCTCCTGAGCTTTTTAATAACTGTTTGTCCATTAATTTATGCACTGATATTCAGTCGCTAACCCTTCTGAGCTCTTAATTCTTTGTACTACATCATTCCTTTTGTACATGGATTCTCTACATGCTACCTCTCCTGAGCTTTAGAATCATAGGATCAGTGTTGATCTTATCATGATCAACAGTGATCACGAACTTCTTTTTCCACTAGGCGATCTTCCTCTGCCCCAAGGTGATCTTCATTTTTCTCTGATTATTGTACATGTTTGACTCATGTTGCCATCAGTGACAACATACTACCAATATTGTCAAAACTTATATTTGTTCAGTGGGTTTTGTTGTAAATATAGGAAATCCCAATGCTAAGGATTACACTAGAAGAGAGTGAAAGGATGCTTGCTAGGTTAAGGGAAACATTAGAGGCCCAGTGTGATGGGAAATTGTATTTCCCTTGTAATCAATGTAGAGGCTTGAATAGAAGAAGACTTGTAAGAAAAATAGTTCAAAGACATTGTTGGAGGTAAGGGCATTGTGAAGGGGGGTATACATATCGTCCCATGGTAAGTTAATCATTATATATGTCTTTGTATTGATTGTGTTTATAAAATGTTCTTTCATTTTAATATTTGTTATATAAACTAATGTTATTGATTGCTTGTAATTATAAATATAAATCCTCCTAGATGTCTATCATCGGATACATATGTGCTTAGTAGTAGTATAAATGCTATTGCACAAGATGTGGAAGATGGTATGGATATTAAAGATCAAGTCAATCCTATGGAAGAAGATGACACAAATAATATTGTCGAGTCGGATGATGGGACAAATAGATTGATTGAAGATATATTTGCTCCTATCGATGAGGAAAACTTTGATGATATTCATGATGTACCTCTGCTTGATAAGGCACAACAACCCCTTTTTGAAGGTTCAAGAACAAATATTATCCTCATTATAATGGTGTTGGTGAAATTGAAGGTATTTAATGGTTTGTCAAACACTTGTTTCACACAGATCCTAAGGTACGTAATATAATTTGTCACATATTATACATAAAGTTCAACCTTTTTTTCTCTACTTTTAGTGTCAATTAATGTGTAAATTAATGATGCAATATTTATGATTACTATTATTTACATTAACTGGTTATTTTTTATGTTATAGATTGTTAGGTGAATTTTTCTTACCACTGTCAAATAATTTACCTCGCACATACCAAGACTTTTGTGTTGTTATGAAATATATGGCAATGGAGTATCATGCTATTGATGCATGTCTAGATGATCATATTATATATTATGGACAACATGCATCGGAAATGAAATTCCTGCAATTTCAAATCAGTATATATTGAACCGATCAAGTAACAAAAAGGTGCCTCGCAAGGTTCTTTGTCATATTCCGATAATTTCATTTTTGCAACGATTGTTCAGGTGCCAAAGCATTGCACAATTTATGGATTACCATGCATGACACATAAGTGAAGATTGTGTTCTTTGAATGCCTACAAATGGTTCTACATTTAGGAACATCGAAGAAAGATGACCGATTTTTAAAGAAGAACCTCATAATGTTAGGATTTTATTGGTAGCCTGCGGTGTCAATCCATTTTGTGAGACAGGTCTATTTACTCAGTGTGGCCTATTTTTGTCATAAACAATAACCTTCCTCCTTGGATGTCAATAAATAGGGAGCACACAATGTTGGCAATGATTGTTCTAGGTATTTGTTTACAAAATTTGTTTGAACATTGCATTTTGTTTGTCTTATTCATTGCATAATTACTTATATATATATATATATATATATATATATATAAGGTAGTAATTATGTGTACTTTCACCCAATTAGGTAAGTACCAAGTGAAAGATATGAATGTATATTTTGAGCCTCTTATCGACAAGCTACTAAAGTTATGGGCTGACATCACTATGTACGAGATCTATAGACCAATAGGGAAAAAGCAATTTCAATTCCATGGAATACTTACCTGGACAATTCATGATGCCCCAAGGCTAACACATTTTTGTGGTATGTAACATCCTATTGCACTTTAATAGTATATAATTTTATGAAAATATGATGCATGCTTCTTAAATATCCATTCCTTGTTATATAAATAATACTGACATTAATCCATATCTTGCAGGTCTTCAAACAAAGGGTAAATTTGCGTGTTCAGTTTGTGGTCCTAGGATGAAATCTCATCATTCAAGAAGTATAGGAAAGGATGTGTTTGATGAGTATAGACACTTCCTCCATAAGAACCATAGGTATCGAACTACAAAAAAACATTTTTTCATTTTGAAAGAAGAGACTGGAATAAAACCACAAAGAATGACACCTCACCTATGGAAGTTGGAATATAATAGAAATCATCAAGGTAAGAAATTAGTCTATGTTTCACATATATTAATGTTTTACAATTTTAATTTGTATTGAATTCTATTTATTGTATGTAACAATTGTTTTTGTAATCTCATTTATTTTTCATAAATGTCGTCAATGCATTAATGGGCTTCCACGAGGAATGAAAATTTTTCCTATTACAATTCAATAGGTTTCCCTACTATGAGATCCTACAAATAGATCACTCGTTTGATACAATGCATATCAGGAAGAGTGTATCAAATATATTGTGGGGAATCTTAGATAGAAGGAGTGACAAAGAAAAAAATGTCAAAATTTGTACTGACATTTAGGAAGTCAATCATGCACCACAAAATGTGATTTATTCAAATAGAAATGGACACCAAAATAGTCTTCCATGGTTATTTACAGAGCAGGAAAGCAATTTTGTAAAAGAGGTCATTCGGAAAATTAAATTTCCCATGGGATTTGCTTCAAACATAAAGAATATCTTAACGAAGAAAGGTGAATTTGGTGGGGTGAAAACTCATGACTAACATACCTTCATTAAGGTAATTATTTTGGTAGATTTCTATATCGGTAAATATACAAATTTTTAGTATTTTAATTTTGTTTTCTTTTCAAAAAAATAGTGATCCCTTTTTTGTTACAATATATTCTACCTCTATCTCTCCCTGGAAACTTTGACAACAATGTAAAACAAGTTATATATGATCTTAGAAAATACATGAGGTAAATAATTATTTATATGCAAAATCTTTGTTGCTAAACTTGTCAACATCTATTTTACTTTCAATGTATAAATGTTGTGTTGAAACCTGTTGTTTGATTTGTTATATCATGTGTAGGTGGTTTTCATCTAAAGAAATTCATAAAGAAAAAACAAAATACTGGAGTATATAAATTCCTCATCTAATGTACGAAATGCAGAAGTATCTACCCTTGAAATTTTTCAATGCACAAGAACACTAACTCATACACCAAGTTGACGAGATTGAAATGTGTGGAGTTGTACACACAAGGTCAATGTGGATGATGGAGAGACACTTGAATTCATTGAAGGATTTTGTTAGACAAAGAGCATGTCTCAAGTGCTCTATGGTGGAGGGATATATAGTATATCAATACTTGGTGTATATTAGTCAGTATCTTCCTAAATCGACAACAAAAATCATGAAGGTGACTCAGATTTTGGATGTCAATTCCATTAGCAAATTTAAAGGGGAGGTCTTGGTCGGGAAAGGTAGAATGAGGAAAGTGAATGGAAATTAGATGGTAGAGATATATAATACTTTGTGTTAATATTGATTTATTTATATATTGTACTGATTTAATTTTTATTCAGATTCCATGATCAATTATTAATATTTATTCTAATTAGTAATTTTTATTCTTTTTTCATACAGTTGGTCGAGAGTGGGATGCACTACATTTATACATCAAAAACAATCTTGATTGGATGAAGGTATGGATAGATCGATGTACACAATGTAATGGTAGGTTATCATGGGAAGGGGTGGCTAATTTGCTTAAAGAAGCTCATCATAATCAAGATACCAATCTTACTCAGAGGGAAATTGATTTAGCATATGGTTTAAAAGATAAAAATGCAAGCATATTATTCACCCACATCATGTTTTAGTTTTTTTCCAATATATTAATCTATGTGGTGTGTTTTTTTATAAAAAAATTCTAAGTCTAAATATGTTTATTGATCGATAATGCATTTTTTATGTGTCATACATATTGCAGTTGACACACCACAAGGCTATGTGGTGCAATGGTTGTAAATTTTTCATCAAAAAGTTGGATGAAAAGAAGAAAACCTTTGATTGTGGGATAACTTCAATGTTTTAGGTCACTAATGTTTCCTCAAGAAGTGATAGGCATCCAACAATATCAGAAAATAGATACTATGATTATTTGAATGATATAATCGAGTGTGACTTTAAATCCTTCAATTTAGTTATATTCAAGTTCAAATGGTACATGTTACATATGAATGAACGCAATCCCTATAGAAATTTTATTGAGAATGCCAATGAATTTACCATGGTTAATACAATTACGTTTAATCCGGGTATAGAAACTTATGTTCTTCCAAGCAAATGTGAGAAAGTGTTTTATTCATAGGTTCCAGGTAAAACAGGTTGGTCATTCATTGTTATATATGATCCAAGGGGAAGGCTTATAAAGTATAATGTACCAGCAGAAGATTATGTTGAAGAAGAAGAAGATGCAGAGGAGCATGAGCTAATTGTATTCTCAAATGGAGAAGTTGAATAAGTTGAGCTAGATGTAGATGGAAATGTTCTCGATGATGATATTGGCAATGTTATTTAAATCGAAAATTACATTGCTAACGATGTGGATATGGCCAATCCTTTCAACGTTGATTCTGAACCAAGTGATACAAATGTAGAGTTGGATGAAGAAGAATATGATGAATGATATTGCAAAAATGTTGAAATGTAGGAGGTATGTGATTATATATTTTATATGATTTATTCTCTTTAAATTATTTATTTATATGGGTTAATCATCGTCATTTTCATCATCATCATCGTATTCATAGGAATTGTCATGGTCATGGTCATTGTCATCATCCTCGTCGTCATCGTCATCATCATTGTCTTCATCATTGTCTTTATTATCTTTGTCACAGTCACCATCATCATCATTGTCATCATCATCATCATTGTCAGTGTTATGATCATCATCATCATTTTCGTGCTTATTGTTATCATCATCGTTCTTATCATTGTGGTCACCACCGGTAATCAACATTGTTAATGTTTTATCATCGCGGTCACCACCGTAATCAAATACTGTTGGAATCCACCATAATCATCATAATCGCCATTGGTCATTGTCATCACAATCTTCATCCTTGTCATTGTCATATTGTCATTATATTCATCATCGTTGTCGTCAGTGTCATCACCATAATTAACATTGTTGTTGTCACCGTCATGGTCATCATATTCATCATCATCATTATCATCGTTGTTGTCATCATCGTCGTCGTTGTCGCCATCATCATCATCATCGTCGTGGTCATCATCATCATCGTCGTCGTCGTCATTGCCATCATCATCATTGTCATCTTCTTTGTCACATTCGTCATCATCATCATCATTGTCATTTCCATTGTCACGATCATCATCATATTCATCATCGTCGTCATTGTCTTTCTCATTGTCATCATCGTCATTGTCACCACCGATAATTAACATTGTCAGCATCCTACTCTTCATCATCATCTTCATCACTGTCATTGTCATCAAAATTGTCATCATTTTCATTGTCATATCGTCATCGTCATCATTGTCATCATCATCGTTGTTTTCATCAGTGCCATCATCATAATTAACATTGTCGTTGTTGTCCTCGTCATCATTTTCATCATCTTCTTCATCATCGTTTTCGTCCTGGTCATCGTCAACATTGTCATCATCATCATCATCATTGTCATCACTGTCGTCATCATCTTCATTGTTGCAGTTGTCATCATCATCATCATTGTCATCATCGTCGTCATTTCCATTGTCATCATCATCATCGTCATCGTTGTGCTCATTGTCATTTTCGTCGTCCTCATCGTCATTGTCACCACCAGTAATCAACATTTTCGACGTCCTACTTCTCATCATAATCATCATCATCATCATTTTCATTGTCATCGTAGTCATCATACTTGTCATTGTCATATCGTCATAGTCATCATCATCATCGTCATTGTCAGCGTCATAACCATAATTAACATTTTTTTTGTCGTCGTCGTCGTCGTCGTCATCATGCTCATTGTCATCACTGTTGTCATCATTGTCATGGTGGTGGTGGTTGTGGTCATAGTTGACATTGTCATCATCATCATCATCATCATCATCGTTATTATCATAATCATCATTGTCATCTTCATTATTGCAATCATCATCATCATCATTGTTGTCATTTCCATTCTCATGATCGTCGTCATCATCGTGTTCATTGTCATCATCATCGTCCCCATCATCGTTGTCACCACCGATAATCAACATTGTCGGTGTCCTACTCATCATCATCATCGCCATTTTCATCATTGGCATTATCATCACATTTTTGTCCTTGTCATTGTCATATCGTCATCGTCATCATCATCGTCGTCATCGTCATCGTTAGTGTCATCACCATAATTAACATTGTCATTGTTACCTTAATCATCTTCATCATCACCATTAACATCATCATTATGATCATTGTCGTCGTCATCGTGGTCATCCTCAACATTGTCATCATCATTATCATCGTCATCGTCATTCTCATCATCATCGTCATCATCTTCATTGTCACATTCGTCATCATCATCGTCACCATCATCGTCATTTCCATTGTCATGATCATCATCATATAGTCATCATCGACATCGTCATCATCGTCATCGTCGTTGTCATTGTCATCACCATAATCAACATTGTCATTGTCATCATCATCATCATCAACATCATCATCGTCGTCGTCGTCGTCGTCGTCATTTTCATTGTAATGATCATCATCATATCTTCATCATCGTCATCATCATCGTTGTTACCATCGGTAATCAAAAATTTCGATGTCCTACTCATCATCATCGTCATTGTCATCATCATCATTGGCATTGTCATTACAGTCATCACTATTGTTATCGCTATCATCATCTTTCTCATCATCGTCATCGTCATCGTCATCATCATTATCATCACCATAATCAACATTGTTGTTATCATCATCGTCGTCGTCGTCATCATCGTCGTCGTCGTCGTCGTCGTCGTCGTCGTCATCATCATCATCATCGTCGTCGTCGTCGTCGTCGTATTGGTCATCGTCATTGTCATCATCATCATTGTCATCATTGTCGTAGTCGTCATCATCATTGTTTTTGTCATTGTCATTGTTATGTGAGTTAGTGGTTATGTGGTTTATTAAGGTTAGGGGATATCGACTATAAAGGTTAGGTTTTATAGCGGTCATATGGATTAGTGATTATATGGATTAGGGCTATATGTTTTATGGTATATATGCATTAGTCATTATAGGGGTTACATGTGTGGTGGTTGAGGGATGGAAGGGGATAATATTTATAAATAATATAAGGGATGGGGTATATTATGAGGGGATATATGGGTAAGGATTTAAATTGTATACACATTATAGGGATTGGCCTTTATAAGCGTTCAAGGTTAGAGTGGTTAAGGATTAGGTTCTTGAGGTTATGGGTTATAAGTATTGGATATTATAGGTTATATGGATTAATATTTACAAACATTATAGTGGTTTGGGATTAGGAGTATAGAGGTTTGGAGTTATAAGGATTGACAATTGGATTATAGGGTTTAGAGTCGTTAGGATAGGTTTTTGGTGTTATAATATAAGGTCGATAAGGGTTAAAGGTTGTAATGTTTAGGTATTTCTAACAATAGGTATTATAGGGTTAAGGGTTCACGGGGTTTATAAGATTTAGGTATTATAGGTTATATATTTTATGGTTTATAATGGTTATAGCATTATAGTTAGGTTTTATATTAGATATGGACTATCGTGATCAAGTGTCAGAGATTATAGGTGTTATTTCTAGTAGAGGGGAAGTGTTTTAGAGGATATGGGTTGTAATTATTAGGTATAAGGAACAATGGGAATTATATTTATTAGTATCATAGGTATTATGAGAATTTAGGGTAGGGATTAGGGTTCATATGAATTAAGGGTAATATGGGTTATATGTAAGAGGGATTAAGGACTATAGTGTTAAGGTTTATAGTGAATAGACTTTGTAAGGGTTGGGTGTTAAGGGTTAGATTTGGTATTGGATAGGTGTTAGAAGTTATAGATTAGTAGTGATAGGTCATGTTAGGAGTTATGAGGGTTATTTGGTTTAGTAATATATGGTTTAGCATATATTATGGTTAAGGGTTTTATAAATTATAGATTTAGGGTTATAGGATTTATATGAATCAAGGTTTACCAAGATTGCAGATTATTATAATTATGGATAACAATTTAGGGGTTTTAGGATTTAGTACTTATTATATGGGTTATGTGTTATAATTGTTTAGGCAATATATGTGTGATTGAGGTTATAGGTTATATCATTTAGCAATTATTAATGTTAGGGGTCTAGTTTTATAATAATTTGTGGTTATAGGTGCTTGGCCTTAAGCATTTAGAATAAGCGTTGTTTGGTTGGGTTATATGTTATTAGGGTTAAGGGTGATGTGTTTGGGTTTGATAGTTATACATTTTATAAAAGATTCTAAATATTATGGTTCTAAATATTATGATAGGTTTTTGGAGGGTTCTAAATATTAGTGATATTTGGTTAATGGTATAGGGATTAAAGGCTATAAGAGTTATGTATTATATGTATTATGTTATGTGATTTGATTGCTAAAGTCTACGAAGGTATACATACCCTAACCCTTCTGGATTTGATCTTATGACCTCCAAGGAGTAAACACATCTTCTTAACCATTAGGACCACTATATATATATAGTTTATTAAATATGTATTATATAATTTATATAATATATTATTTAAATTACCAAATTAAAAAATGTAAGCCAAACAAAACTCTCACCTCACCGCATTCGAGCTCCTGAAAGAGAGTGATATCTCTAGCCAACCTCACCACATTCAAGATCCTGACAGAGAGTGAAAACCTTAGCCCTGCCAACAGAGGATTGACCGAGAGTGATATCCCTAGCCCTGACAACAGAGGATCGACAAAGAGCGAAAACTCTATCCCACAGTGCGACAGAGGAGGCCCTAGCTTGAGCGACAAAGGAGACCCCACCTATACCAACAATGTCGCCAAAATCGATAATCTTTTCTAACCCTTTAAAACCCCAAATCAAGAACTGATTTTGAACTCTGGTTTTGAATTGCTCCAGTGAATAACACCCAAAGATCATGATACAAAAGGATTTTCTCCATTTTATATTTCCATCCCCAATTCTTATCTTGACACCCAATTCCATCAAGAGAGTTATCCAGAAGCATAGTGATAACTTTCTAAGCACACACACTAATAGTGAGGGATTCTAGACGAATTATGTTAGGGTTTATAATTTCTTACAAATCAATTAAATATAAAATTTACCAATCAAAAATCAAAATTTTAACTAATAAAAAACAATTAATAACCACCCCTAGATTGTGTGTTGACAGTTAGGGTCATGACTACAAACACATGTCGGTTGGACACCACCTCTATATGCATTGAAGGCACCCATCATTCCAACATCGAAATACCTGACATTTAGTGAGGGTAATTTCATCAAGAACCTTTAGTGGCATATGCATGATCTTCATCCCTGCGTCATAGGTGGGCTATTGTCTGACCCTTAGTATCCTTGATTGCTACAAAGCCAAACATAAGTTGGATTTTCATAATATTCTCGTTGTTGGAGGACTTTGACCTTTGTTGTACTAGTTTTAAGGACTTCATGTATGAATTTCGAAGCCTCAAGGGCACCATGCACTTATGCAAAAAACAGTAAGATGGAATCTAGATGCTACTAGACAATTATTAGCATGGTATTGAATATTGTCATGCGCTTGTAAACTATTTGACAAAATGTACAAACAATGTGACAAGATGCATGTTCACTATTTGAAAAAATAAAGAGATGGGTTTGGATCTCATGAAAGAAGGGGCATTCATTTTTTTGTGAAAATATTATATAGGAAAACTATCACCTTAGAGGTTGAGAGTTTGGAGATTATACTTTATGTTTCCCTTCCATTACATGAACTATTAGTTGACTTTATCGCTAGTAGGGTTGTGGTAAAGTTCTATCACCAAAAGAAATCATGAGATCTGACCTTGGTAGGGTCCTTTTCAGACTTCAAAATACTATAAAGGAAAAATGAAAAACTTCTTGTAATATTGGACATAGGGAGAATTTTGGATTTTATGTTTATAATGTCATAGGTTTCCCTGCTTGACTTGAACTTAAAAACTCATTATATACTATGTTTTTAGTTTGCATTGTTGGATGGATTTTAGGCCTTTATATTTTTTGATCTCACAAATCTCATATGCAATGATGTTTCTAAAATGGGTTATTTTGTTTGCGTGGTTGGATGGATTTTGGGCCTTTATATTTTCTTATTTCACAAGTCTCATATGCAATGTTGTTTCTAAAATGGGTTATTGTTAGTTTAGGTCCATAATAGAAATGTAAATTTAAAAAGTAATGTTGTTGGGTTACAAAAGTTCTTTCACATACCCACCAACATATTGAGCTTGATTCTATAAGAATTTAGGTTTGTGGAGTTTGAGAAACTTTGAAGAATTATATTAAAAGAAATGCAAGGGTTCCTTCAAATGCTCGATGGAATCAACAACTAGATCAAAAAAATATGGGTCTTTTATGTTAATAGTCAATGCCAACTCGACACTTTGATGGTAGGTAATGTATATCATGTGGCACCTCCTGTGATGCCAATATTCCATCATGTTGATACAATCAATAAGAGGTGGATGGACATGTGGGTCAATTAGAGCTTTCCATAAGGAGGTGATGATACAAGGAAGAGGTACTAGGTGGACAAGTTGAAAATTTAGAAAGCGTCGTGTGGAAATATGGTGTATTTAATGAGTAAGTCAAGGGGTCTAATATTTTTACCAAAAAATCTCTAATTCCCTTACCTTCATATCTAAATGGTTACTTTAATGGATTTTATAAGTATTTAATTTGTGGGAGATTAAATAGTTTTTGCATCCTTTGTTGCTTATGTTGCATAGCTTCATCAATGGACTTGATACTATACTTAATCGCATAATACAATATTTTGGTTCCAACAAATGTATGTAATCAAGGACTTATGTCTCTCAAGATGCATAACTCTTTGAACTGATCCAACAAGGCACTAAAGTTGAAATCCATTATATTTCAAGTCTAGGACATCCTAATGTCGTAGTCCATACATGATCTTTGTTACAATTCTATGTGGCATAGGTTTTCACCATATCAAGATCTTAAGTATCAAACAAAATATGCCATGTATGTAGAGAAAATAGGGAAGGATATTGATATGGACACAATAAATATTAGACAGATATGTGGCAGAAGCATGAAGGTGCCATGTCATTATAGGTGATGCCATGAAGACCAATCATAATCTACCATGAGGAATCATGAAGTCAGTAAATAGGGAAAATAAGACTCAAACTTCCACGTGGCAGTGAGTTCATGGGTACTTGTAGATCTAAGGAGAATTTTTCCTTCAAAAATTGGCTAAGTGTTGGGACTAGTCATGAAGTAGGATTAAAGCATATTTTTTAAGTAGTTAGAGTTAACCTAGTTAGGGAGTTTTGTGTCCTAATATTTCACAACTTGCACAACACTATCTTTGATGCTTCATTATAATCATTTAATAATATTTTTTATATAGTGTACCAAATTATTTCTAAGTTTAATATTCCTAAACTATGCACGTGGTCTAAAAGATTCAACACCGTTCAATTTTGGAATTCATAAGTTTCTAGTTTTAATGAACTAAGAGGCTCTAAGCCTTCCTATATTTTAATAAGCATAAATATATCAATGAACCCAATGAAGTAAAAAGTCATAATTCATAATTATTTTGGATCCTTGAATGCCCTGGTAGATTTGGATTCCTTTACATGGAATATTGGAAGCATGGCATTGCTCCACCTAGAAGTTTCCTATGAACATGGAAGGCCTATAAGAAGAGGGCCTAAGGTATTGAAAAGATTCCACTTTAAAGTTGAAACCAATCACATAATTATACATGGAAGACACATTAGGAACAACTGGATTATACATAGACCAATCCTCATATGCCACATGGTAGTGGATCCTACCATATAAAACATTTCACAATAAATCCATATTTCAAGAAATAAATTTATAGGAAGAGAAGGGAATTTGAACTTTGATTCTTTTAGAGGATAAGACAACATCACAAATATCGAGATTTGAATAGGTACTTTACCCAAAATCCTTTGAGACATGATAATTGTGTGTTATTAATTAAAACCTCTCCATTTTACGATGAAATATGGACCCCCGATAGAAAATTTTCAATTAGCCCATCGTGACTCTCAAGGTTAGCATATATCATGAAGGTTGGACATGAAATGAGCATAATAATATGTATTTAGTTGGTGTTTCTACATTTATACATATGGTCTTCACATGTTGAGGAAGGTGAATTTTTATGTGTTGTTAATGCTAGGAGAATGTTCATCGTTATTGTCAATAAACATGGTTATAATTCATGATTAATGAAACAGATTGCTCAGTAATCATAGAAGGAAAAATACACAAAGATTACAAAGCATAATCAATGTAGCCACCCCCTGTAAGGTATGGATTATTATAATCAATGCAGCCACCCCTCTGAAGCATGTCATTAGATAAGGATTAAATTTGTGACTCTTTGCTACCCCCTCGATGTCCTTTGTAAGTATTACTTAGACTTTGTTTAATTTAAGCATATCATACATTCCAAAGCATGATATTTTTTGCAACTTTTATTAATAAAGAACCAATCTATATATTTATTGGTTCATTTTCTAATGTGTGAATTTGTACGAAGCTTTGTTATGTATTCTAGTGTTGGTTTATGATATGATTTACTTGATGTGTCATGATTCATTGTTCCTTATTATATGTCTTCGTATCTTGACTTTGAACCCCTATTCACTATTAGTTGACTCTATTTCCTAATGGATAAGTACTTTTGTTATCAATCCAAACCATTTCATTCAACATTTCATGATGTTATTCTTTTTGAGATTGATTGCAATATCCAAAGTACATGAGCTTAGTAGATAAATATAATTATATTAGGGATGCCCTCTTTGGATTGGAAAACATCCAATTCTAAAGTGAGGAAGACATTACTGAGGTGATAGTGGTATTACATCTAGAATAACATTCGATAAGATTTATTGGGTTATTTTATGTTGTTAAATTGGAGGATAACATGCACATATAATTGAAGAAGAACCATAATGACAACTAATCGAGGTAAATACCAAACAATGAGAATTTGATCTGTATTCTTGTTTATTCTAGATAATTGTAGTAGTTATTCCATGACATTGTTGCTTACCTACTTAGTAACAATAAGGTTGTTGGAGTCATTTAAATTCCCACCCTTGTGGGTACAAAACATAAAAGAGCATTACAAATAATTTGAGAATGATGTTCTTTACTAGTGTTGTAGGATAGAATGAGATGATGAGGAACATGTGTCTTACATCATGAAGGATGCATAATCCTATATTGGGAAATTTAGGAATTGGTTTGTGTGTCCTGAATACTCATACATTTGGGTGTGGTGATTTTCATGCCAACCATTAATAATGTTGCCCAAATTTACTAGACAATAAAGGAGACACAAATATTATTGACTAATGATCCAACATAACAATAAGGCATTTTGGAAGGATGATCTTACATTCTTGTAGTTGAAGCATACCATTTGAATCCTTGTTTTATCATACCTAATTTGGAGTATTATGATCATGTTGGTTGGATATATGACTTTTCATAGAAAATGACATTGTATGGGGACAAAAAACTCATCTATACGAGGAATATCTATCAATACCATAAGATTAAAAAATAATCCTATATTGGGAAATTTAGGAATTGGTTTGTGTGTCCTAAATACTCATACATTTGGATGTGGTGATTTTCATGCCAACCATTAATAATGTTGCCCAAATTTACTAGACAATAAAGGAGACACAAATATTATTGACTAATGATCCAACATAACAATAAGGCATTTTGGAAGGATGATCTTACATTCTTGTAGTTGAAGCATACCATTTGAATCCTTGTTTTATCATACCTAATTTGGAGTATTATGATCATGTTGGTTGGATATATGACTTTTCATAGAAAATGACATTGTATGGGGACAAAAAACTCATCTATAATGCAGGAATATCTATCCAATGCACCACAAGATTAAAAAAAAAACATAACATATAATAAATAATGAGGGGATAACAAAGGAGGAATCTAATCTATATAATTCCATTGATGAGGAATCTAGAAGGTATGCTTTGGCAAACATTGAATATCAATTGATGATGAACAATGAGAATAAAGAAGATCCCTAATAAATATTATTGATTGCAAATGAATGGAGATAGAATACCAATGACATTTTAGGGATATCTTAGGGACATACAAGTATATTATGTTTGGAGAGATTGGATATTATACCCCTTTTGATGAAGAAACGTAAATACATGCACCGAGCTTTACCATATATTGAGTTTGGATGAAATCTAGCATGCTAAAAATGCTCAGTTTCAAGCTCATCTGCATTGGCTCAATTTGAATGGTTAGGTAAATGATCGAATGGTAATTTATAGCTCATTATCTCATTATTGTTTGGGTTGTTTCCTCAATTTTCAAACTATCAAGAAATAATGCTAGAAAAATACCATAAAATGAATTGCTTGAATTACATTTCTACCTCCATATAGGAATAAAAGTTCCTTTATAATCCAAAACTAGGCTATTTTAAAACAATAGCAGAAATGTGAATTATGTATTGGGTCAAATTATGACAACATCTAGCTTTGGAATTAGAAATATAGTGTCAAATAATTCATTTTCCATTAATTCTCATCTTTTGCTAACTACTTTTTCTCATTCGATGGAGTTTAGGTACAACTGAACATGTACCTATCATACCTATCATCCTCGAGTGAGGGAATTTCAGGAGGGAGGGGGGAAAGTGTTAATTCCAACACATATAACAGGTCAAGATCAACTAGAGGTGAACATTTTAGAAGAAAATTATGTAGGCACATGGAATTATTTCTTGCTAAAGGAGATTCATGTTCTTATGACGATGATAGCATAGGTGACGTCGAGTTTCCTTTGAGGTACAAACATCTAGTGAGACGATGGGTACCCAATGAACTTCCTCAATTGGAAACTAACTTTGTGTCGATGAGAGGATGTATCACATTGCTCCATCATCCATACATGGTTCGGTTCTATTCTCCATGGATGGCATAAAGGTGAAACATGGAGGACTTGTTGAGTTGATGGAGTATGTCGGACCATGCAACAACTATGGAGATTGGTTGAGGTTGGTATGATATATGCCAAGTATGTGGAGATATGTAATCATTGAAAATTACATACAACTAAAAGAAAACGATCACGATAAAGGAGTGACGGTGTATATTGATGCAAGGCCAAAGGCATTGTGGAATATTGCAGGGCTTATTAACAGTACAAGACCTGGGACAACAAGAAAGAAACCCAATTGTATATTTGAGGGTCATGAAAGAAATTATATATTCGTATGTACAATGAAAATAATAGTTGTAGGGGAAGATTTGTTGGTCAATTATGATTTGAATCGAATCGATGGAAGCACTGCTATTATGGGGGTAAATATGTTCTACCAGTATACCAAACATGTAATTAATGTTTTCATTTTTATATCTTTAACATACATTTTAATAGCTCATGCTTCTTAGATTATTTTCTAACATTATAAAGTGTCATGAATCTTATAATGTGGCAGAGTGATCGTGGGAAGGCACTTACTAGCTCATAGCAGGTATAACCGTGATTTACATATAAATTCTTTCTGACAATAATTGAATTAACATGTTTATTTGTTGATGTATATGAGCACACCGTTGGAGCACGACGATGCATGGGATGAAATATATGATTCCATCAACCCAATGGAAACAATTCAAATCGAATTGAGAAAGGAAAATAGGGAATTCATCAAATTGGTTAGGTGTAAGCCACCTATAGAGGAGGGAAAAGAAAGGATGAAAAATTTAATGCAGGATATACAACAATTTGGGGTAAGCACAATTTTAAGAAAAGACTATTTCTAACATATATTGATTTATGAAATTTTGTTTGATATTGTTATATGAGAAATACCCAAACATTTTCTTTCTATGGGCATTTTTGGATCCGACGGGACAGCCTGGTCATGGGGACGTTGCTGGTAGTAGTGATGCACAAACCCCACAACATCCTAGCACAAGCCACATACTTGTGAGGCTATTTTCCTCTTCATCTGTGGCTTAGAGGGTTGAAACTCTTGGTGCCCATGAGACGCCCCCACCGCACACGATAGACCGTTCAATATTACTTTTGCACCACCAAAGCATTGTTATCCTGGAGCATCATGTGTTCAAAGCTCGGGAAAAATCTCCATTAGATTTTTGGTGAACGATAACTTGGTTCTCTTGAAGATACAACAAATCCAGGGTATTTTTGAATATCTTAAATAGTTCTTGCCATTTGATTGAAACCTACATCTTTCATATTATTTTAATCTAATTATCATATCATTTTGCAGGAAACAATTTTTTTTACAGGACCTTGCACGACAAGGTTTAAGAGATTTTTGGGCCCTCCATTCGCACATGGTGGAATTCCCAGAATAAAGATTTCAAAAAAAATCTTATAAACCATATGGTTGGCATGTTTGGTGATACATTCAACAAGTCTAAAATCACCTTGAGGGCCAGTACATATTTGAAATATGTCAAAGATAAATATTGGGTTCAATTGAAAAAGAACCCTAAGTATGATCGTACTCTGCCCATTCCTGAGAGGGAATTGAAGAATATATAGGACGAGGCAAAGAAGATTTCATTGAGACACGAAGGGAAGACACCACTTGGACCTAGAAGGTAATATTTTATATTTTGAATTGAATATGTTGAATTTCCTTTAATTCTACAAAAAATATTGTGATATCTTATAACATACTTGAAACTTTTTTTAGGCTCCCAGACACATCAAAAGAAACCAAGGGAAGACTAGCAAAACATGGGCAGCACAAACTTGGCCAAGGTGGTTATCTGATATTAAAAGCTTGAATTGTAAGTACAAAATAATTTATCCATATTATATATATCATCATGAATTTTTTATTTAATTGCAACCAATAAGTAAAATTCTTGATCTTATGCCATGTGATGCAGGGGGATATTGTGGTCGATGGTACGACGGACTAGCGAAGAACATTGTTCAATTGTATGATGAACCTATGATGACAATGACTATGGGCATTGCTCGATTGTGATGCACGTTCATCGCAGGTTAGTCGCTCTTACGATGCACTAGCGATGAGAACAAACTAGTTTTCGGATGTACAAAGGTCGATGATATGGCAAACATTTGCATTTGTATTGTGATGAAATGGGTATCGTCATACTTGCGACAGATGTGACGTGATGAAAAATGGGTTTTAGCCTTCATCATACTTGAGACGTTGTGGCAACGAACCTGGGTTGGTAAATTGTCAGAAAATGGGCCCAATGTAGCAGTGATTGGATCATCATAGATTCTCTAGATTTTCCTCAATCAACATCAATTCAACTTTATATATTTTTCTTTGGGTCATGTCCCAATTTGTAGCAAGGCCCTTAATAAGCTTCAGGTTTGAAATAAATGGATCCATGGCTAAGGAAACATATAAGAAACATAATGAATCCAATTATCTTTGACAAGACTACAAAACCCTCCTCATTCAACCAACAATGATTAAGCTTAAAGGGTCTTGGAGGTTTCAAATATTCCTTTTCCAACTATAAGGTGACTGGAATATAATCAGATATCCCCCCTTCCTCTATCTAGATTATGTAATTATCACCACCTTCCAACACATTTTCTGCTAACAGAAATTGATTTGGTCTCTTTCAAACCCCAGGATCGCCTGCACGTCCATTCCTCCAAGTAGAGACCAAAGGAACCAACTCAACATCCACCAAGTTGAAAGAATTAAATAAATGTACAAAATATGGTGCCAATGGATCCAATCTAACTGAGGCCCCATAAAATTCCCTAGAAGATAATGCTATATTAATATCACCACCGAGAATAAATTATGGATCTCTTAATATACCACGCTCCTCCAATTCAGCCTAGAAATTTCTCCGCTCTACATATGGGCCGTAAATATTCAAAATTTTAAAGCTTTTCCCCAAATCCTTAGCCTTTCCTTCCAATAGAACTCCTGCAATAAACATATAAGTATTAAAAACATCAAAGGTCGATGTCCAGGCCGAAACGAAACCACTCGATTGACCCTCCGCATCCAAAGAACAGATGTTCCACCCAAGGATAAGTGGAGAAATGGATTCAACAACTTTAGCAATAGAGACCATAGTTTCTTAGAGAATACTAATATCCATATTATATTTCAGTCAACCTACGAAGGGTTGACATTTTGGGGGCACCCCCAACCCCTTTAACATTCAAAGATAATATAATCATAGTGGAACCCCAATATAGGGCCTTGATGCTCTAAGCACCCTAACAATAGTTTGTTGCTTTCCTTGTAAGACCTATTTTGAAGCCTCTAATTTTTCCTTCTATATATAATATTCATTACCCCGAATGAATAGGAATATCATCTAAAGGAGATAAACCACCTTCCACCGCCACCACCTCCTTAACTTTTTAATCATTCTTGGATCTCCTTTCATAAAGAGGGGTTGGTGGATCTTGAGAGACCTCCCTCTAAGAATTTTCACTAACAAATATTTCTTGCTTACCAAAGGTTCAAGAAGCATCCCCACTCCTAGGATCATTTAGAAAATATCGACATCTATGGGCTTAGGATTTGCATTGGAAATATATAATGCAACAACATGAGAAGTCTCATTTGAATGCATCTTTGGCCCACCCAAACCAAGTAAAGGAAGGGAATGATTCAACATACCTTTTTCCATAGTCTACACCAAAACCTCAACTAGAACCTGCACATTTGGATCAAATGTCTTATCCAAGACCGAAGAATGATGACCCTGAGGTCCACCACTAGCCTCCAATGACATAGATAGAATATTCCACATAATCCCATTAACCATCTTCATTGGTGATAACCCTTTTACTCTTTTGAACCATTATTTATTTGAACTAGGAGCCTCCACTACCATAGGACATTTGGTTTGAAGATGATTGATCACCCTACACACATTACACAGGAACAAAACCTTCCGGCAGCCGACAGACTAAAAAAAAAAAAAAAAATTATATATATATATATCAAACAATTTCAATCTCTGACACCAAACCCTTGCTAATATCAACCTCCACCAAAACCCTTGCAATCTTTTTGTCTTCAATATCCAAACCTTGTTCATCAAAATATACATACTTTCCAATATGGTTTGCAATAGACCTCAAAACCTAACCAGACCAAAGTTATAGTGAAAAACCTAGTAAAAAGGCCTATATATGTTGGAGCATGAAGGGATCGCTTCATGGATCGAAGCCTAGGTGCCATCGATGGATAAATAAACTTTACTTCCCCCATAGCCACACCCACTCCAAAATCTTCTCAAGGTTCCCATCTAACTTAAATTTAAAATAAAGCCACCCCTTAACTAGAATACAAAAGCAAGAATGATACCCTAAAATTTTACCCCACCTCACCTCCAACCATTTGACCAAATGGGTACGTGACACTGATTTCCCAAATTTTCCAACTAGGGCCTTAAAGACCAAAGTCTCCACCATGTTCAAACCAATATCATGACCAAAACTCAAACCAACCTTACTAGCCTTAGCTCTAAGAGTTTTTTTCTTTCTTTTCGAAATGCACACCCCTTCATCACCACCTCCAATACATGACTAAGAGATCGAGTCTCAATTGTCTTCCATCTCCTCATGCGAATTGAATTTAGAACCAATAGGCCCTAGATCTATTTGAACCCCAACTGACACCCCACCAAAATCTCCACCACTAGCTGGCTTGTGCAAGGGCCTACGCTCAGTCAAGAACTCCTCCTATATCTTTGCATTGAAATCTCTAGTGCACCATAGGATTTCTCTGAATTCCTCATTCAAGCATAAAATAGAAAGTGATCTGCCAAGTGTGAGATTATTCATAATTGAGGAGATCCTCCTCCATTGCAAAAGGCCACCTGCCCTACCACCTATCACCAATCAGAGACCCACCAACAATAGAACTACATAAACCCTAAACTCAATCAAAGTGTCTTGAGGAAACCCCAATCTCCAACTTCCCTATGGAGTCCTCTGTTATGCTTGTTATTTTTTTTATGAATGAAATTTCATCATATCTCTTCCTTTGCAAACAAATACATCCTCATTCCTTTGTTAATTGTTAAGAGTAAGAGAATAAAACAATGTGGTTATTTAATGACTAGATTTAAATTGTTGGCCTTATTTGAATACAAACATGTATTGATGTTGAGTAACATTGGTGTTGATAAAGGCATTTCTATTCTTATTTAATGTCGGAGAAATATGCTTCTAAAGCATTTTTGTCTACTACTAAGGCTATAGAGATATACCTAGTTTGTTGGTGGAGTGTCATGAAATGTTGTTGGACTAAATTGCACTCATAAGAAGCGTTGGTAGTTGGTAAAACACAAAATAAAGCAAGCAATTTGTATCATGCCTTGACCTTGGATTTAAATTAAGAAGTGATTGATGTAAGTGTTTCCTTGAAGGAGAGTGCTCATTGTGATGTTTTTTGTCTGATTGAAAAATAGACATAGTTGCATTTTCATTTGATTAATGAGCATAGAAGTGTCTGGAATGTTTTAGCAAAAAACCACCTTCATTAATAGTTGGAAATTAGAGTAATATGAATTGAGATCCCTATACCATGGTTCAAGAAATTCCATACATAAAATAAACAATTGAAAGTGGAACAAGAACATAGGCACATAATGATATTCTCTCTAGAATTATATATTTGTGAATATATAATAACTATACAGGAGATACACTCTTCATCCATGAATGTCCTTAGGAAGGTGAGCGTGTAACATTTTATGTTTATTTTGTAGTTTACAAAGAGAACACAAGGGTTGATAAGAACCATCATGTTGTCTCCCATATTTTTCTTTCTCTCACATGTATAAATGCTAGAGCATAATTTGCAAGAGCATCTTCCTATGCCACTCTAATCCTTATCACTATTTCTTGAGCCCCAAGGGGGTATTCTTAAATGTCCTCAAGATACTTTTCTATGGAGATTAGGTTAGTATTATTGTCAAGACAGGAAGATGCATTGCAGTTGCCTCAATAATTTGCAAATATATTACATAGATTATTTGGGGGTGAATAGGGTGAACTATTGAGTTTTGATAGACATAGAATCAAATGCATCACATTTTTTTGCACTCGAGAGGATAAACCAACCAATCAATCCTTGGTCATTGATTTAATATAGTGGGGATGATAAGGCATATGAAGCTTCCAACTTATTTGATAGGATGCTTAGGGAAGACACCATTCCATTTGTTTCCACATTCAACAAATTTATACACTCTTTTGCCATAATAGTTAAAACAACTCCTAAAACAATACCACTAGCAGAAAGATAAAGAACCAAATCTAATTAAGAGTCAAATATCTAACCAAAAAACAACAATAACAGAAAGGTACGCCATCACCATAATTAGTGTTATGCATGTGTGTTCCCATTTATTGGCTCTTGAACAATGTAAGTTGATCCACAATCTCTCTTACAACTTCTTCCTTGTAGATAAAGCCTGAAATTAGTTGTCTCATATATATATTTTTTTTGTGATCAAAATAACATCATGTGAAATTATTTTTCTTGTAAGAATTAGTATATAACCCCATGAAGCCTTGGCATTCTTTAATGAAACACATGTTTAGGAAAATGCATTTTTCAATGAAGTCTTGGACTTGGAATATGTTATGGTTTGCTTGAAAAACACTTATATTCGTGTTCATAAGTTGTTGTGTCATCATTTTCTGTTGTAGAAGGCCAATTTCACTATCGTTATGTAAGTAAGCTTTGATTATGTCAAATAAAATTGGCATTATGGGCATGAAGAATTGTAATTATTTTCCATGAAAACGATTATACATGTAGGTTGTCATGATTCCCCATGTGAGAGTTGATAATATTCATGTAATTAGCATGTTTTTATCATAACAATGTGTTGGAATGGATAGTGGTTTAGAATGAGTAAGAGATATTATGTAAACCATGCAAGGAAATTATTGTTCATGCATATATAATTATGTGGCTATGAATTATGTGATATATTATGGATAAAGGTTTGAATTGACCTCGTAGATGGTAAATTGAAGTAATAAATCCTTGTGGGTAGTGTTAGATGGCCAAGGCAAGCATTTTTATGAAGGCATGGTGTATCCACAATCATTTAATGGTGCATATAGGTGCTTGATGTCATAGAGATGTTATTTTATGCATGTCTATTGTAAACACTTCTTATTTGCACTAATTATGAACTTATGCATTTTCATGGAACAATGTGTAAATGGTTTTTGGAAATATTGAAACTGCGGAGCAATAGAGATTGAAGCCTCTAATGGTAGGGTGGTGCAAAATGAGTTGCAACATGATATATTACATGGAAACCGTATCCCTAAAGGAGGGTCGAGAATTGCATATTTGATATAAGAGAAGGGGTTTATAGGATTATGAATTGAGAGATTCATTAATTAAGAAACAAACATTTTCCTTGGTAAAAGTTGCCAGACATTTCAAAAATTATATCCTTTCCACTCATGTGATATCCTACATACCATTGCCTTTGTTCAGGGTCCCCAATGGGTTTATTGGAGAGACCTGTATATGTTAATGTGGATGAGCCATTGAGCCCATGATAAATCAGTTTGAAAGAGGCACATGTAAGACTAAAAAACCAATGGAAAAGCTGAAGGGGATCTTCTTTATGGAATATGGCCATGGAGGAATAGTACATAGGATGTTGCCTTATTTGTGAAGGTTGTAATCCTAGATGCTCAAGAAAAGAGTCCTTATACCCCACAATAATTTAGGTTGTAGACATAGATCCCAGATTGGAAATTGAAGATCAAACACATGAGAAGCTTCAAGTTACATTAGTGTGAGTGAAGGTTATGTGTGGAGGACACATGGCATTCCCTATTCATGTGGATTTAAAAGTAGTGTGATCATGAATGAGGATCCTTATGACCTACAAGGATCCTGATCATTGATCACAATCTTGATTAATGGTAGGGAAGTATTCCTAGGGAAAGTTGCATGAAGGATTAATATTATATGATGGAGGTATGTATTAGATTTGGAGTGAATCTTGACCATTTATTAATTAAGATTAATAGTGGATATCATCTTGTGGTAGAGGTTCAATCCCTCTTGGTGTATGAATAAGGAACACAAAGTAGTCCCTTATTGATTTGGGTCTCAAAGTAGCACATTGGTATGAAGGGGGGATTTATAGCCCACAAGAATCTTGATTTTCCATCATTTTCTTCATGTATGCTTAGGGTTAAACCCACCATGTAATAGATTTATTGTTAACACTTCGGGGCTAGTGAGAAGGGGACACATGATGACATACTATTGGTACAGTTCTTACACTTGTGCACCATAGTATGGGTGTCATTTGCATGGATAGAAATCGTAATAGTTGATTGGATCCATGATACACTACAAGGAATGCACCCATGGTAAATAAGTCAAGGACTTGCCTTATTGAGCTTCCTTCCTATCTAATCATAGGCTAACATGTGGAAATTCTCATGGGGAAAATAATGCCTAATGATAAACATAAGAAAAGGGATGACAAAGAAGGAAAATGAATGGAAGGAGAAAATGAAGGCATTGATGCATGAAATGGAATTTGATCACAACACTCTATAACACCCTTGTATTGATCTCAAGGGGAAAGGAGGGGGGTGGTGGAAACTCAAAAACTTCTTAAATCCATAAACTTGTAAACTATGGGATTAGCTTTATTAGTTAATCAAGTTAGTGGAGTATTTTCCCTTATGGGTACTAATACTCCAATTATGTTCATGTAAATTTTAGAATGTTCCTTATGTCCAAAATAATTATATAGATTAAATTCTAATGAAGATGATCAAATAAGAATTATGAACAAAATTAATATAAATTGTCAATTAGTTAAAACAATATCAACAACATCGATAATTTGAGTTAAGGTAGTGCTACGCATGCATAAATCAAATTCCAAACACAATGTAATAAATACTAAGTCAATGCATAAATTGAATTAAAAATTGAAATAATTAGAATGATACAATTGACCATTAACACCAACAAGTTATGAAGGGAAAACACCTCATCATAAATGCTAAACACAACATGCATATGCACAATAATCTAAAAAAATAACAAAAGATAAAAGTGCTTGTAAGGTAAACCAAGAAAAATCGTGAAGCAAATAAAGTACACATAGACAAATGAGTGCATCTATGCTCCAAAAAATATGTATTCGTCAATGAAGGTTTTTGTACAACCAATAGTAACCCAAATAGTCCCAAAAATCACCATGGATTCTAGTAATTGGGATGYTTATGAGACCATATGATGTTCACACCAATTTAAATCCAAGTGCGATGAAGCCCCATATAGCATATAACCTTTAGTAACCCCACACTCAAATTGTATGAAGGTTATTTGCATTCATGGTAGTTTTAGTCATATAGACATTTGTAGAGAAATACATTCATGAATCAAATAAATAGAATTTACCTCTAGAGGGAAGCAGCTTCGCTTTCACCCTAATATTGAACCTTAGTTTGTGTCCTAATTTCCACTACTAGAATTGTTAGGCTATTGATGACAAAGATAATGAACTTAGATATGGAGCAAGTAGTAGGACAAACCTATAATTACTCTCTCTTATACCCCTCTTGAAGACAATTCCTCCTCCACTTCTTTATAAAACATTGAGTGGACAAGTGAACAATCACCTCTACCTCTTGGTTTTCCTCCACAAATGAATTTTTGAAGTAGTTTCAATTTAGAAAGCATGAATTTCAAAGGAAAACTAGATCAATGAAATTTTCCTTGCGTCCAACGGTTAAAGAAAATTAAAAAAAATTCAACTATCATTAATTGACATATTTTATTCATTTCAAAATTGCCAACCATGAACATATAAAATATCATTACCATCTCTCTCTCTCTCTCTCTCTCTCTCTCTCT
>SNQJ01S0068356.1:52481-63366 GCA_010110895.2 Picea sitchensis | reverse complement strand
TGAGGTGGAATTGCCAGAATTCCAACCTCAAAAAGGAACTTATGGATTATCTTGAAGGCCTCTTTGGTGTAGACATGTTCAATACAAAAGTGGTCACATCTGCAGTGGGTGAATATTTAAAATATACCCAGGATGTTTATAGATGAAGCTTGGAAAGAAATCCTAGGTATGAGCGTCCTCCCTCAATTCCATAGAGGGAGTGAAAGGCGATCATTGATAATGCAAAAGAGAAGATTTTGAAAAAATCAGGAGAACAAATAACTGGTACACCAAGGTAAATTACAATTTTTTGAATTCAATACTAGCTTTATTTTTCTTTAGATCTAAATAAAGTGTGGTTATATATAACATACTTGAATATTTTGATGATAGGTTGCCTAACACTTCGAAGGAAACCAAAGAAAGGATTTCCAAACATGGCCAACACAATCTAGTCCAGGGCAGCTACTCGAGGTTATAGTCATGAATCATAAGTACTCAAACATCTTAAGAATATTATTTACATCACCTTACAAATTTAAGGTAATTGCAGCGAAAAACATTAAAAACCATACCCTTATGCAATGCAGGGTGACGACTTTGGAACAGAAACCACGGAGGAAGACCTCCAACTTGGTTACAAGTACAGTTATAAAGTTGTGGTTGATCATAGGAAAAGCATGGGGTAGACCCCAAGATCCAATTTGTGGGATAAGGTAAATAAAAATCAGTCCACATTAACCTTTCGTTACTTATAAAATACGTAAATGTTTGATATCGTCCATAATTTAATGTCTTACTTTGTTTTAATCAGGGAAGCAACACTATCAATGAAACCATTAGTACTAAACAACATAGTGTTGATAGTGAAATGCCTCCAAAAGATCACGGTGCTCCCCAGGAGCCCCATCCCAATGAGGTGTAGCCCCAAGATGTTCATGTGATTGAGGCCCACGATGGTAAAATGTCTATAGATTATTCATATACTTAATAATTTTGTACTTATAAATTTTGACGTTTCAATGGAAAAGAATGTCATAGATGATCATTATTGACCTGAAGATCAGGTGAATAGGACGGAATCCATTCCAATGGTGTCGACTAGAGGGCCTGGTAAATAATTACATTGCAGAGTTGTTTTTTAATATTAATGAACTACTTCAATGATATTTAAAAATTGGCCATATAAATTTAATATTTTTTATTTTTTTAGGTGATGGCCCCTCACAGCAGCATCCACGTCGTGGGTACGAGACCAGATGTACTCGACATGAAAGGAATGAAACAACATCTTCTGTTGATGAGAACCCAGTAAACGAAGACATGGACGTGGATGATTTTCTTAAGAATTGGAAAGAAAAAAAGAAGACTAAAAGAAATTCATGATGTCATGTAATAATTTTATAAGACAGTTAGATGTACATTATATAGCTGATAATATACACAAGGCTATTTCTATGGCTTGTATATATCTGTGAATGTACTTTTGTTATACACTTAATTACAAAGAGAATTACAATTCTTTTCATTGTGTCATGGACATGGTGTTGCTACTCAACATTGCCTCAAAGCCTACTTATTCATTCCTCTATGATATGTACAATGATTTTGAACCTTCCACAAATCATTGCGAGCAGAAAAATAAGCCAAGGATAGGAACCCAAGGATTTCAATGTTAAGGTCTTGTGATTCCACAAGGTGGGATACAAAGAGGAATTGTTTCCATGCATAAACATGCTAAATACCTTGATTGAGAATGCGGATGTAACAAGTTGAACATTGAAATCATAGAGCGATGACATAATCGAGAAATATGGGTGTTCATAGATGTTTAGTTATTATTCACTCATTTAACCTTTTAATGTCTTTGAAAAATGCACATTTGAAGGGTGGTCACCTCCATGACAAAGTTAATTTCTAAAATCCTTTTTTTAGTTGTTTGAAGAATATTCCATGTCCCATAAGACTATTTACACTCATTTATTGATTAAGGACCTTATTTTCATCCCCTAATCATGGTCAGGGCCCGAAGACCCATCCTGGCTACACAAAAAATCCTAATGGAAACCCTTTATCATTCATATCAAAAATRTCCCCTTTAAAGGGATGATGTTGTAGTTAAAGGCCTTGATCATAATTTATGGATTAAGGACCCTATTTTCATCACCTAATCATGGTCAAGGCCCCAACATAAATCCATACTACACAAAAACTCCTAATGGAAACTTCATCCAACCCGTATGCAAAAGATCCCCTTTAAATGTCTCATGTTGTAGTTCATGACTTTAATCATGGACTATTAGCCCAATAATATTTGTTCAAGGCCTAATTCCTTGGATTTATCCCCCAACCATGGTTAAATCCTTCATAGCCATCCTTGATACACAAAATATTATAACAATACCCATATCTCACTCAAAGGTTCATGATTCCCTATAGACAACATGTTATGTTGCATATCTTCATGATTCATAGTATTCTTTGGATTGTGATGCATATCTTCATTTAATTTCTTCCCTTCCCTTCTTCCAGGCAAAAACCCTTTGCAACGCAGTGCAAATCAAGTGCCAACTCTCTTGTCTGTTGAACCTCAGAGCACTAGTTCTGATACCATGTAGAAATTTTAGCTCAGATATATACTAAGTCATAAACATATTTCAACCTCCTATAAAGCTTCAACAATAAATCATAAATACTATATGATAGAGATATGAAATTAAAATAGCAATGAAAATAATAATGAACAACAAAGAAAACACTCCATATAACACTAGTAATTTCTAGGCAATGCCCCTCGAAAAAACCCAACTTGGGAAAACCTGTTCAAGGAGAGTTTTCTTATCGAGCTCAGAGAAATTTCATATGAGAATTTACAACAACCAGTAATCAACAACAAAAATTATTGAAAAATGTGCCAACAAACCTCCTCAATTTGTGTGCTAAAAACCACACAAAACAATTCCCATTTTCTGCAATGTACAGTCCTTTTAACAACAAATAAAATCTAGATATTTGTGCACATTAGCAATATTGTTCTACACTAATTTCGTACATCCAAACACTTAGAAAATTGTTCCATCCTCTTACCTCGATTTTTGTTCCTCTATGTTGTTGTACGACCTCTAAACAGTGATGTACAACCTCCCTTTTCACTGTTGTCAACTCAACATTTAATGTTGTAATTTCTGGAAAAACATGCCCTCTTCTCCTCTTGAAAATCATACCCTCCTTAAGTTGTATGAACCCTCTCCTTCCTTGGAAATCATGCCCCTCCTCTAGATGTACGAACCTCCCTCTTTCCCTTGGAGAATGCGCCCTCCTCTTGTTGTTACTCTCACTTCTCCATGAGCTCAATCTCTTTCTTGAGAAAAGTGACTCTTCACCTTCCTGCTCAAGCTCTCCTCAAAGTGTGTGCCCTCTCTCCCTCAAGTGCTTCCTTTATGCAATTTCCAATGTGTAACTCCTTTAACACTTGGTCTCCCAATGAGATTGATGGTCAAGATCTAATATTTCCCTCATGAGATCAACGGTCATGAATTAATCATTCGTTGAGGTCACTTAAGTCACTAAAGTGATCGACAACCTCATAAAGTCACTTTTACACATTAAAAAATAAAATCTCAACTTAACTTTATAAAATCACTTTATAAAGTCACTAGGGAGAAATGTGCTTGGTCACTTCCGCATGTTGGGGGCCGCCTATGCAGAAATACCTCAGAGCTACCAAATCTAACATAAAGTGCATATAACGAAGCATTCTATGTTTTATTACCTAAATTGTTGTCAAGTGACTATATAGTAGAAGTGAATAAGTGGAGGGATATTTCATGGCACTTGTTTGTTTATGTGCTCATGCCCATGTATACATATATACTTACCTATATGCATAAACATTGCACAACCTTTAAGAAGACCAATCTTTATTTATTGGGCATAAACTTAGTCTTGGCCTTGAAATATTTTGAAGGAAAAAGTGAAATTTTATTTCAGTAGTGCTTCATTGGCGGTGTTGAAAATCATGACATGGTCTTACCAAGGTTGAACTCAAATTTCCTAGCCTTGCCCAAAAATGCAATAACAATCACATTTCACTGTTCTTGTAAGGATACTAGGAGGGTGTCATCATCTATGAGCAATAGGGTAGATATCATGTCTCCATAAAAACCTCTGCAAAAGAAAGTCATGGATATCATGTGATAACCATATTTAGGTATGATAACTATGCCATATAGTATCATACTCTTGATAAAGAATCCTAATTATTGAAGTTGTTCTAGTAAATTCAAGAAACATTGTCAGGAGCTTTTGAAAGTTCACAAAACTAAACAGGGTTGGTGTGCTATTGTTTGCATGCCACAATTGTATGGCCAATGTGAGGATGTGTTTAAGAGAAAGGTAATCTAGATTCTTTCTCATCCCTTGGATTTGAAGCTACTCACTGTAGGTTAGTGGAAAAAACTTGTAGAGACTATAAAATCTCATGAAACTTGTTGGAACCCGTGGAAAATTTCTAGAACTTGCATAGAGCTCATGATTTTGACCCCTAATAGATAAACACAGACTCCACATGCAAAGCACTTGGAGAAAGATCTTAGACAGGGTTTTGGAGGGAAAAAAAGACCTTGAAATCCTCTAATGAAACCCTAAAGGCATATAACTGATTTTCTCATTTATTCTTGAGTGATTGTTTTTCAATCTATAGTGTGACTGTTAACAAGGAAACTTGTTTCAATGGGGTTTTCTATAATACCTTCAATCTCATGCTTTGATATATCCTAAAATACATTCACACTCTCATGCTTCAAGATCAAATGAAGGAAACAAAATAAATGATACTCGAGATTGGAGACATTTTCTATTTTGAGTTTATGATTATGTCATGATTTATGTAGTACAATAGTTGAATTGTTGAACTTGTTATTATTTGATCGATTCCAAACTATTTGAAATTTTGATTTATGGTTCAATTTTTGAACACATTTCAAGTGCCAAATTTTAAATTATCATATTTGATTAGATGAATTGACGGATAAATTGTTGTTTTATAGATTTATGGACGAAAACGTCATATTATGTTTTTTGCATAAAATTTCTTGTATTTTGAGAGTTTTTTCTTAATTAATTTTTTTTTTAATTTTCAATTTAGAGTTTTGTCAAGTCTTGTTGAGCTGTCAAGTTTTGCCTAGTCCCAAGCTGGCCGAGTTTTTGTTGAGTCTGAGTCTCACAACCTTGGTTTGAAGCAATGTTGTGCGACATGCTGAAGGTCTGTGAGTTTGTTGGGTCAACGCTGAAATGAATAACCAGTGAAAACTTGTTGTGAAACTTTCCTATAAATGAAACTTGCCAAAACCTGTTGAACCTGACTCGGACTTGTTAGACTTGTTGAAACCTAACAAAACTCGCCCATTAAGCAAAGGTGGATCCCACATGGAATTGACTTGGAGAAAAGGCCAAAATGTATTTTGTGGAGGGAGAAATATGAGCAGGAACACATCAAAGGAAACCCTAAAGGCATATAACCCAAAAACAAGATGCATTTCACTCATTTGGTCATTTTATCTTCAATGATTTGAGTTTTCAGTTGGGCTGTGAACACTAAAACTTTTTTCAGCAGGTTGTGTTATTCTTGTTTGGGGTTCAGTTGGAGTCTTGAGAGCACTTGTATTTGTGGGTTGGAGACTAAATAGGAGGTGGAGAGCCAATATATCTACATGTTAGATCTTCATTTTCAATTTCATTCTGATTTTGAAGAAAGTATTTTGATTTTCAGCAAAATTGATTTTGGAGATTTCATGTTCATTTTTAATTTAGGGATCAACCTACAGTGATATACTCTTCTCTTCTTTGTATTGAATCTTGACTAACCATGGCTCCTATGTCCAAAAGGTGGTTTGATCAAGAATGAGAACATGCCTTCAAACTTGAATCGAATGATGACAAGAAGCTCAAGTGCAAACACTATAACCACAGTATGAAAGGGGGGGCACAAACAACCTGAAACACCACCTAGAATGAATTCATTGCAAAGATGTCATAGTCCCATGCAAGCTATTTGATTTATGTTTAAGTTTTTGAGGATAATTTTATGTGCTACATTTTTTGTTATCATATTTGATGAGATGAATTGATGGAAAACCTATCTTTTTATAGATTTTAAGGATGGAAATGTCATTAATATTTTTTCTGCACAAAATTTTCTGTATTCTGAGTGTTGTTTTTATTTGAAGAGTTTTGAACTGATTTTTGTCGAGTTGCAAAGTTTTTCCATATCTCAAACTCCCTGACTTTTCGTCAATCCCAAGTCTCACAACCTTGGTTTGATGCGAGTTTAAGTTGGGTGGTTGGTGTCCATTTTAGTCAAATCATGGTAACAATATAATGGGCATGCCATATATTGGTCTTAGGGATAAATAAATATTAGGAACATAAACTACCACTCTCCAAAATGAATGAAATCATCTCCATACAATCTTGGCTACTAAGCAAAGATCATTCATATTATAATCAGAATAATATTTATTAAAAATGAAAACTTCTTTTAGAGAAAAATGCACAATGACTTCAAGATGACCAAATAAAGAGGATGAAAACTGACGTAGACGCACCCTCTGCCTCGACAAAGGCCTCTTCACTGACCTCCCAGTCTTAAGGATCGTTCTAATTCTACCTTCGAGCCGAAGTGGCTCTTTGATCCCTCCTCAGAATCTCTAATAAAATCAACCCATAGGGATTTTCTGCTCCTAACAGCCTTTAGGCCCGATCGCTTTTTCGTTCACAACAGAAAAATAAAATTTTGGGCTTCGGGGTTTCACAATCCCCGATGTCACAAACCTTTGCCTTCCCGATTTCCCAATCTCCGATATCCAGAGATGCTTCAACTTCTGCTAGTCCCCTGGGCTAGACTTTTGGGTCCATACGACCTCCCTTTTATATGACCGCAATCTTATCTCCTTTTGGGATTTCGAGGTTTCAAATGTCGAAAGGCATTTGCCCTCGATTCTTCCGATCTCTCGAATTCTGATCTCCCGATATGACAAGATGACGTCAGTTGGGCCCCATAACGAAGCTTTCCTCCTTATCGAAATTTCAGACTTCGCAGTTCTGAAATGTAAGTGTTTCATGTCTTCAGGATTCGCGAAACGTCGAACCCCGACTTCTCAGATTTCCGACACACATCCCAAATGGATGGACGGTTCAGATCAAACCTCGGACTTCGCTAAATGCAAATTCAAAAATGCTCACTTATGTGACTTCCGGTGCTCGGATCTCTGAATTGGATGATCACGCGACATGCGTCCTTCCTTAGATCCACGGTCGTAATCCTTTCGATGTTTCGAGACTCAAAAGGTCTCGGACTCTTGGTCTCTAGACTTCCGAGATGTCGATGGCTCTCGATTTTTTCCACATGTCCCAACAAATGGACGGTTCTGATTTGTTTCGGGGTTTTCACTGTGGATTTACCGATCTCTTGTCCACAGAACTTCTGATATTCCGAACTCCGACGCCTCGATACCCCGATACCTTTCGGGACCTTCACTCGGCTTGAGAGGTTCTAAACCCCGTGCAACTCCTGTCAGATCAGACAGCTGACGGGTATCTAAGTGAAGATCCGACGGTTCACAATCTTCTATGCTTGCACCTTGGCAACCCAGTCGTAACCTCCTCGCTTCTTTGTTAGATTGGACAGCTGACAGGATTTCGCTAATTCTCTACAGAGAATTTCAACCATCTGTTCCTTCCCTCTGATGATTCCTGCGAAGTGAACCAAGGATTCTTTCCCGGACTTATCCACCTGTGACACAAACTTTCGATGCCTTCTAATCACTCAATATGCACCAACTCATTGTATTGCCTTCAATAGTTTCAAAGGCTTTATCCTTCCTGATCTTGCTCACAACTTCGAGTCTTAAAGAAGACCCTTGCACGCACTCCTTGCAGCAACCTTCCAACACTTGAAGTGTTGAACGCTCTTCGACCTTACACACACTTTGTAGCAGTGGTCTATCAATACTTTACTCAAGTTCAAAACTCTAATATTTTACTCGGCCTGCACACTCCTTGCATGGCTCTTGTGCCTGACTGCACCTCTGTGTGAATGAGAACAAAAGCTATATAGTCTGAGCTTTCAGAGACAACCCTCTAAACACCTTGTCAACGCACTCCTTGCGGACAATTCAACTGCACTCCTTGCAGGAACTCTTGCTCAGATAGAGAAACAATTGAAACCCATTCCTCTTACTCTCTCCCTCTCTCTTAGATTTCAAACATTCAACAAGAAAACATTCATACATATCATAAAAGAAAATGTACAGCAGAAAGAGTAAAACATTCATGAGCATAACATTCAAAGATGCATACACAGAGAATATATGAACACCATGAGTCTGAATCACAACTTTCTCATATTAGTTCAGAACTTATGTACATGGAGTCTGCTACACAGCTCTCTCTCTCTCTCTCTCTCTCTCTCTCTCTCTCTCTTTGTTCCTCCTCTATGCTCTCCTACTCTTCATCATAATGTTACAATACACAATGAGGGTGTCTATATTTTGTTTTCCCTCTCTCATTCTAAACTGTCTAATCTATGCATTAAAGCTACCTACTAACATAAATGCTTTCTTAGTCCTTTAGATGAGAGCAGGTTGCTCAAGGTATGATTACAATCTATTAGTACGCCTCTCCTTAACTATCACATTTAAGTTTGGTGAATCCAATCTTCAAAAAAAACTTAAACAATGTATCATGTGCTCAAAATGTGTTGTGGTTGCCCCACGCTCGCTTGACGTTGGCGATGCTCCTGCATCATACTCCCTCACTTGAAAATTTTCATGGGCTCCTGTCCATGAGCTCTCGCACGGTTTGTCCATGCTTCTGAATCTCTGCTTCATTTTCCCAGCTGGCATCTTCAACTGGATGTCCTTTCCACTTGACCAAGTATTCAAAGTATTCCCTTCGTCTGATCTTCTTGTCGACCCTTTTGTCCAATATGCGCTCCATCTACGGCTTTTATGCAACTAGCATCTGCTTTTGCCACTGAACCTCTGACTGTTCATCATTTGTTCCTGCTTCCTCAGCTTTATATGGGTACAAATCTGAGACATTGAATATCGGAGAAATTTCGATCCCATCAGGTAATTCAATCTCATAAGCATTTGCCCCAAATTTCTTCGAGATCTTACACGGTCCAATCTTCTTCATCTTCAGTTTATTATATGTTCCCTTTGGGAAACTTTCCTTTCTCAGATGTGCCAGAATTAAATCACCAACCTCAAATTGAAGTTGTCTCCTGTGTTGATCTGCTCTTTGCTTATACTCCTGGCTTGAATTTTGTAAACGCTCCTTCACCTGGCTGTGAAGTTCCTTCATCACCTCTGCAAAATCTTCTGCACTAGCACTTCTAGTCTCTTTTTGTTCTGAATCTCTCAATCAGAAATTCCCCTCGACTGCATGCCATAGACAATCTGAAATGGACTCTGCCCTGTACTTCTATTGATTGAATCATTATAAGCAAACTCTGCTTGTGGTAATATGTTTTCCCACTGGCTGTGGTGTTCTGTAACCAGGCTTCTCATCAAGTCTTCCAGACTTATGTTTGTCCATCTGTTTGAGGATGATAAGCTGAACTAAATGAAAAGTTAGTTCCCATCTTCTTCCATAAGGTCCTCCAAAAGTGTCCCACAAACTTAGTGTCTCGATCCGAAAGTATTCTCCTTGGTAAGCCATGAAGTCGAATGACTTCTTTGAAAAATAGATTCGTAATGTGGGTTGCGTCACTGGTTTTCTGACATGGAATGAAGTGTGCCATCTTGGAAAATCTATCCACCACCATAAAGATTGAGTCAAATCCTCTTTGTGTTCTTGGCAAACCCAATATTAAATCCATGTTGACTGCATCCCATGGCCTCTCAGGTATGGGCAATGGTTGATAAAATCCTGCATTCTGTCTCTTTCCTTTTGAATGCTAGCAAATTCTACATTTATCTACAAATATTTTGACATTGGCTCGCATTCCTGGCCAAAAATATGACTCAATCAGCTTTGCGAACGTTTTTTCATGACCAAAGTGTCCTGCTAATCCTCCACTATGTTTCTCCTTCAGTAGGTTCTCCCTCGTGGAGCATTTTGGAATACAAAGTTGATTACCTTTAAACAGTAATCCTTCCTGGATCATGTATTCTATCCATTGGCTTATATCTCTGAGAATTGGATTCTCAGTTGCTTCATATGCCTCCTTAAAATCTAGATCATCTCTGTACATGTCCCTGAGGTCATCAAAACCCAATGTTTTGACTTTGAACTCTTGCAATAGCAAACACTTCCTGCTCAAAGAATCAACAACTTTGTTAACAGTTCCAGAAATATGTTTAATCACAAAAGTGAAATTTTGCATATATTCAACCCATTTAACATGTCTCTGATTCAACTTTTCCTATTGAGTCACAAATTGCAGTGCATGATTGTTACTATATAAGACAAACTCTTTGGGAATCAAGTAATGCCTCCATTTCTTAAATGCCTGGATGATAGCATAGAACTCCTCGTCATATGTGGAGTAATTCACCTTTGCTTCATTCATATTCTTGTTGAAGTATGCTATCGGCCTATCCTCTTGACTCAGGACTGCCCCTATGGAAAATCCACTTGCATTGCATTCCACCTAAAATGTCTTTTTGAAATCTGGTAACACTAGAATTGGTTGCTTCCATGATCTTCCTCTTCAACAGATTAAAACTCTTCTCAACCTCTTCTTTCCAGTGAAAAGATTTGTGCCTTTTCTTCACTGTATCCATCATCAGTGCACTAATTCCACTAAAATTCTTGATGAACTTTCGGTAGAAACTAGCCAATCCGTGAAAACTTCTCACCTCAAATATACTCTTCGGTGATGGCCAATTCTTGATTACCT
>SNQJ01S0068356.1:13115-52471 GCA_010110895.2 Picea sitchensis | reverse complement strand
ACTTCTCGGATTTCCGACACATGTCCCAAATGGATGGACGGTTCAGATCAAACCTCAGACTTCGCTAAATGCAAAGTCAAAAATGCTCACTTATGTGACTTCTGGTGCCCGGATCTCCGAATTGGATGATCGCATGACACGCGTCCTTCCTTAGATCCACGATCGTAATCCTTTCGCTGTTTCGAGACTCAAAAGGTCTCGGACTCTTGGTCTCTAGACTTCCAAGATGCCAATGGCTCTCGATTCCTGCCACATGTCCCAAAAGATGGACGGTTCTGATTTGTTTCTGGGTTTTAACTGTGGATTTACCTATCTCTTATCCACAGAACTTTCGATATTCCGAACTCCGATGCCTCGATACCCCGATACCTTTCGGTACCTTCACTCGGATTGAGAGGTTCTAAACCCCGTGCAACTCCTGTCAGATCGGACGGCTGACGGGTATCTAAGTGAAGATCCAATGGTTCACAATCCTCTAAGCTTGCACCTTGGCAACCCAGTCGTAACCTCCTCACGCCTTTGTCAGATTGGACGGCTGACGGGATTTCACTAATTCTCTACAGAGAATTTCGACCGTTTTTTCCTTCCCTCTGACGATTCCTGCGAAGTGAACCAAGGATTCTTTCCCGGACTTATCCACCTGTGACACAAACTTTCGATGCCTTCTAATCACTCAATATGCACCAACTCCTTGTACTGCCTTCAATAGTTTCAAAGGATTTATCCTTCCTAAGATTCCTCACAGCTTCGAGTCTTAAAGAAGACCCTTGCACACACTCCTTGCGGCAACCTTCAAACACTTGAAGTTTTGAACGCTCTTCGACCTTGCACACACTCTACAGCAGCGGTCTATCAATACTTTACTCAGGTTCAAAACTCTGAGATTTTCCTCGGCCTGCACACTCCTTACATCGCTCTTGTGCCTGACTGCACCTCTGTGTGAATGAGAACAAAATCTATCTAGTCTGAGATTTCAGAGACAACCCTCTGAACACCTTGTCAACGCACTCCTTGCGGACAATTCAACTGCACTCCTTGTAGGAACTCTTGCTTAGATAGAGAAACAATTGAAACTCATTCCTCTTACTCTCTCCCTCTCTCTTAGATTTCAAACATTCAACAAGAAATCATTCATACATAGCATAAAAGAAAATGTACAGTAGAAAAAGTAAAACATTCATGAGCATAACATTCAAAGATGCATACACAGAGAATATATGAACACCATGAGTCTGAATCACAACTTTCTCGTATTAGTTCAGAACTTCTATACATGGAGTCTTCTACACAGTTCTCTCTCTCTCTCTCTGTTCCTCCTCTATGCTCTCCTACTCTTCATCATAATGTTACAATACACAATGAGGGTGTCTATATTCCGTTTTCCCTCTCTCATTCTAAACTGTCTAATCTATGCATTAAAGCTACCTACTAACATAAATGTTTTCTTAGTCCTTCAGACGAGAGCGGGTCCCTCAAGGTATGATTACAACCTATTAGTACGCCTCTCCTTAACTATCACATTTAAGTTTGGTGCATCCAATCTTCAAAAAAATTTAAAGCAATGTATCATGTGCTCAAAATGTGTTGTGGTTGCCCCATACTCGCTTGACGTTGGCGATGCTCCTACATCAGAAACACTTTAACAAGATAATTCTTGTCAAGAAAAATATTGTTTGAACTAACAAGAAACTTGACAATTATAGAATTGATTTCAACTTTTGTTGATTACACCATGTAAACCAATTTCCCTTAGTATATATCTAGAAGGCAAATCCATGTGGTAAGTAAGAGTTATTTTCCAAATACTCAAAATAACACACTCAATCAATATACACAGTGTATGCAAAATGTGAGTGTGGAGAACAACTTCCTTATAGTTAGGAACAAATTTCCTCCAAATAACCCAAGTACATCCATATATCCAAATCATATGTTCAAATGTTTCCCGATAATGACTATATTGATCTCTATATATACATATTCTCACTCATTGCACATGTGGCCCCTCTATTAGATTTCCCCCTCTTTAATATACATTTAACACCATTACATATGCATTCAATCCAATTACATATACATTCAACCCCATATATACCCCCCATTGGGTCATAACATAAGTACCCCCATTCGAAAAACTATCCTAAAAGATTTGTGGCTAAATATTTTGCATGTGATGAAACCAAGTAATCAAGTTACTTATATTTATGCTCGCATACAATATGATTATTCATCCATCCATATTTAGTTATTTTCAGTGTCATTCTTTGATAGCTTCCTTTCCTTTGAATCCTTAAATATTTGATAATATCTTGTCGCATAATTGTTCCTTGATTCCCTATTCCATTAATATACTTGACTTTACCATATTCCCTGAGAACCTTAAGACACTGGTGTGCCCGAAAACCCTTTAGGTGACAATATTACCAATCCTGCTGAAGCACTTAGTATTGGTGTTTGAGGTTCTAGTATCCCACAATCCCCACCTATTTCTTCTCCACCTTCCTCAAAAGGGAAATCCTAGGACGAAGTCAGTTCTTCATTTTAACCATATCAACCTTCAACTCCACCACTCCCATGGAAAACCAAAATAAACCCGCCATACCTTGGCTTGATCAAGATGTCGTGGTTGTTCCTGGACCCCAACACCCATTGCCTAAACATCCAGAGAAATGGCTGCCCAAATTTGATCCATATTTGAAGTAATCAGCTGAGGATCACATCAATAAAGTTATGCTAGTTTTTAGACTTTGGAGTTTTGAACACGAAGATGTCTTGTGCAGATTATTCCCTTACACTTTTGAGGGGAATGCCTCAACCTAGTATTTTGCACAACAACCTCAGACCATCGTCTCTTGGGACAAATTTGAAACCTGTTTTCTAGAAAAATTCAGAGATGATAATCTCTGAAAATCTTGGTAATGGAACTCTCTAGTTTAAAAATGAAACCTAAAGAAAAAGTTAAATACTTTAACCAGAGATTCCTAATGCAGAAAAAAAAAATCCCCGTAGATTCGATGCCTGCAAAAAACTTGATTGTCGCATATTATACTAAGGCCCTGCATAACAACATAGCCATATGGGTTAAAAGATTCAAAAAGAACACATTATTAGAAGCCTTTGAGGAGGCAGTCATGATTGAGAAATACATTATGATCTTAAAAGATAATCTAAGTAGTGAGGTTGAAACAACTTCATATTCTAAAAAGAAAATAGAAATTCTCACTAGGCCTCCTCAAACTAAAAATCAACAAGAAACATTAGACTTGGAGAGTTTACAGAAAGCTTTCCAGAAGCTATCTAATCAGTTCATTGAATTGAAAAGATCCGTTGAGAAGGCATATACAAGTAAAGGAGGTTTCAAACCACCTTTTAGAAAACCTTTTCCTCCAAACCGTCCAAACCTGACTACAGAAGGTCTAAACTTCGAAGGTCTGCAGTATGCTTTGCAAACAATATTGGAAGCACATGAAAATTTTGTTTCTACTCCTCCTGAGAATCATGATGATATGGGTGAGGAAGAAACACCCAATGAGGAAGATTCCTCCCCTCCCATTTTCGGGCACTTGTCGGACAACATTTTTCAAGCAAACTTTGAAACTGTCCATCCCTATAACACTAGAAGTAAAACACAAAACAAGCCTTCCCCTGAAACAAGTAAAAATTTGGTTTCAAAACAGCCAAAGCAAACTGAAACAAGACAAAATCCAGCTTCCCAAGTTTTAGAGTATGATTTAGTTGAAGATCTTAAAAAGGTAAGGGAAAATATTTCAGTTTTTGAATTGTTGAAATTTCCACTTATCCTGCAGAAAATGCTCCAAAGCTTTGCTGAAAATAGTAAAAAGAATGATGTTATCAACAAGAAATTAGAAGAAATTGACTTAAATAAAGCTAAAGATGTCCCAATTAAAAAGTCATATGAAAACTAGTATAAAAGGGACACATCATAAAAGATTGTAGGAAACTTAGATAAAAAAAATTCAGACACAACCATAAAACATCAACAGTATTATGTTGTTTCTGCACGAAAAAATGTGCCTCTTTTTTTTATTAACTTTCAAAATTTTCAATAGGAATGTACATAATTGTATGGTTGATTATGGTGCCTCGTCAAATGTGATGCCTTTGTCTATCTGCCAGAAAATTAACGCTGAGGTAAAACCTTCTGATTTAAAAAAGATTCAGTTAGATCGAACTAATGTCAAAGTTATTGGTGAACTTAAAAATGTGTTGATAAGATTATCATCCAATCCCAAGGTTCACCAAGTAATTAATATTATTGTTGTCGACATTCCTGAAGTATATGGTCTGTTTTTTAGTAGAGATTGGTCAAAACAGTTACATGGCTATTTTTCTACAGACTGGTCTCATTTATGGCTTCTGGAAAATGGACAGCCCAACAAGATCATAATAAACAGAGAACGTTACCTCAAGTTCACTATGAAATATCTAAACGACCCAAATGAGCCTTTTGTTACTGCTGCTAATTCGATTGAAATGCAGGGAATGAATACTTTTTTCGGTTACTTCATGACTGAAATTTCCTCTATCACTAACCCAGAAAATAAATTTGAAGTAACAGCCTATACTCAGGCAACAACTTTTCCAAGTACACCGAACATTGTTAATGACGAACAAATCTGGTCCTTATATTTTGATGGATCCAAATCCCGAGAAGGGGTAGGTGTTGGTTGTGTGCTTATCGATCCTACAGGTAACAAAACATTTATTTCATGTTGGTTGGAGTTTGAATGTACTAACAACACAACAGAATACGAAGCACTTCTGCATGGACTAAGGAAAGCACTGGATATGGATGTGAAAAAGCTAGTAGTATTCGGTGACTCTGAAATCATAGTTAGACAGGTAAGAAATGCAATACATTGTTTATCACCGCATTTGAAGAATTACCAAACTGAGGTATGGGGATTAATGCACAAATTTCCATCATTTAATATAACTTCCATTCCTAGGACAAGTAATTCAGAAGTTAATTTGCTAGCTAATGTTGCTTCTAAATTGTTGCCTATTGAAGGTATTTCTCCTAATGCATTCTCAATTGAATTGTTATTCAGGCCATCGATTCCTAACAACATCACAAACTGGCGAGTATTTGATGATGATCAACATATCATCAATTTCTTGAATATGGAAGATACCTTCCAGGATGTAGTAATCGATGAAAGCACTCATGACGAAAATCTCCAAGATTTCACGGTAATATTTGATCCTTGATCTCCAAAATCATCATCCGAGCTGGTAAAATCTATCCCCAAATATTTTTTTAGATTATAAAAATATTATGACCTACATGAAAAGTTTAGATAAGTATTCAATTGCAAAACAAACAGATCCTCTTTTTTGTACGAAAACGAAAACTTAGGAACGTGAGATAGTCGTCAAAATATCAATCTGGGAAGAGGGTGTTTTGAACAAGAAAGTCTTGCTTTTATAAAATTGTTCAACGAATTTAAAGATGTATTTTCTTGGACGTACGACGATTTAAAGACTTTCGAACCAAACATAATACAACATGTAATTCCTATGAAACCCCAAACCCAACCTTTTCAATGGAAATTGAGGGAAATGCATCCAAAGTTAGAAACTATTGTAGAAAAGGAACTAAATAAATCACTCACTACAAAGATCATTTTTCCAGTTAGGCATACCCAATGGGTATCTAACTTAGTCCCTGTAAGGAAGAAGAATGGAGAAATTCAACTTTGTGTCAACTTTTGCAATTTAAACTGAGCTTCTGATAAAGACAATTACCCCGTTCCTCCGATGGAACAAATTATGAAACAAGTATCTGGTTTTGAAATACTATATTTATTATATGGTTTCTCAGGATATAACCAGGTCCTTATGTCTCCTTTATATCAACTAAAAACCACTTTCCATATCCCATGGGGCACCTACGCCTACAGAAAAATGCCTTTCAGATTGATAAATGTCGGTGCCACTTTCCAGAGAGAAATGGACATTGCTTTCAGTGGCCTTATTAATCAGTCAGTAGTGGTCTATCTGGACGATGTCACTGTCTTTTTAAGAAACAAGAAGGACCACTTCTCTCATCTTAGGGCTGTGTTAGAATGATGTCACAAGTTCGTCATTTCACTCAATCCTAAAAAATCAGTCTTTGTAGTAGAACAAGGGAAATTGCTTGGGTTTATAGTTTCTAAATATGGAATGATAATTGATCCTGAAAGAACTCAAGCCATTGCCAACCTTTCTCCTCTGTCATCCAAGAAGGCCATGCAATCCTTTTTGGGGAAAATTAAGTTTGTCAAACGATTTGTCCCAAGTTTTTCTGAAATGGTAAGACCTCTACAAAATCTGATTAAAAATGATGTTTTATACAGGTGGGGACCACAAGAGAGTCAATATTTTGATTCTATCAAAAATCCATAGTCGAGGCACCTTTCCTAATGAGCCCTGATTTTTCCCAGGATTTTACATTATATACTTTTGCATTTGAATATATTATGTTGTTGTGCTCACACAGAAGAATGCTAAAAGCAATGAGATACCCATCTCATTTATGAGCTCTTCCTTTAAAGGACAAGAAATAAATTACCCCGCAGTAGATCAATAGGTGTACATTGCTTTTAAAGTTGTGAAACATTTCAGGTCTTACCTATTAAAATCTAGGACAAAAATTGTTGTTCCTTACCCTGTTGTGAGAAATCTATTAGTGCGGAAAGAGTTGGGAGAGAAAAGGGAAAATTGGATGACATCACTTAAGGAATATGACCTCGAGATAGTACCTGCACAAATTGTCAGAGGTCAAGGACTTTGTAAATTAGTATTTGATTCTGTTGAGAAGTTAGAAAGTCAAATAAATATATCAACCGCAAATCAGCATAACGAAACACAGATCAGTTGTGCACAAACTATGCCCAATTCCTGGTATGAGAATATTAGATTTTGTTTGATGCACGAAACTTCTCCTCGTAATCTTGATCCTAAAAATAGAAGAGAACTAATACTTACATATAAATCTTTCCAATTAATTAATGATATATTATTTCGAAACAATTTTGACGGTGTTTTTCTGTGTTGTTTAGAAAAAGAGGAATCTGAAAGGGTGTTGGCTGAAATTTATTCTGGTGATGTCGGTGGTCATTTTGGTGGAGATACCACTGCCCACAAAGTGATAAGGGATGGCTACTATTGTCATACATTGTTTAAGGATGTCCATGCTTTGTCCCGCAAGTGTATAATCTGTCAAAAGGTTGCAGGACGGGTGAAAGAGGAAACTTTTACTTTGCAACCTGTTACGGTAGACACACCTTTCCAGCAGTGGGGATTAGACATTATAGGACCAATCAATTCCCCTTCCTCACAATAGCACAAGTACATTCTCACGACAACAGACTATTTTACGAGATGGTCTAAATATTTACCATTAAAATTGGTCAATACAAATCAGGTAGTGTCGTTTCTGAACTCCCATATTATCACTCGATTCAGAATTCCTGAATGTCTGGTTTTTCACAATGCTTCTTATTTTTCTTCCCTAGATATGAATTTTTTCGCTCTAGAAAAAGGGATTAAACTTAAGTAATCTCCCAGCTATTACCCTCAAGGGAATTGTCTGGCCAAGTCAACAAATAAGAATCTTATCAAGGTTATAAAGAGGACAGTGTCAGAAAACCACAAGAATTGGCACAATGCATTGTACAAAGCACTTTGGGCTGATAGGGTAACTCCAAAAGCCTCCATTGGGAATTCTCATTTCTTCCTCATTTATGGAAGAGAATCCATCCTCCCTCCACATGTCTTGCTTCCTTCTCTACAATTATTGCAGAAATTTCAAGAAGAGGAGTGTCCTCCTCTAGAAAATTAGATAAACGCTCTCTTAAAATTGGACGAGGTAAGGACGCAGGCAAAACATAAATTGGATCAGCACCAAAAAATTGTGAAGAGTTGGTTCGACACAATTTCATCCTCTGAAATAAATTTTAATGTAGGGGATTTAGTCCTCAATTTGTACAAAGCGAACAAGAATAGAGGAGAACATACCAAGTTCCAAAACCTGTGGCTAGGGCCTTTTGTCATTTCTGAAAAATTGGGTCCTAGTTCTTTTTGGCAACACAACTTAGAGGGACATCCAGACACTTTCCCAATGAATGACCAATCTCTAAAAATGTACTTCACTTTAGAAAATCAGATCCACCCCCTTGTAAATATTTTAATTTACATTTTATTTTTTTGATTTTGGTTCTTTTCATTTTGTGTATTTTTTGTATTTTTCGGATGACTATGTCTGAATCATTATTCATTATTGAAGGGAGTTGGATTTTTCTTTCGTTAGCAGCAATTGAGAACAATTCGAAGCATATGAACTCAGATTAGTTATGGTAGGTTTTGTCCATTCATTGTTCCCAGTTCTCATTGTAATCTCAGGGAAACACGATTATATTTAAAATCTTCTAACGATGTCCCTGTTTTTAAAGAAAACAACTAACAGTGCTTTCCAATCCATAGATGATTTCTTAACTGAAATCTAAATGTCCAAATTACGATAAAAGTTATCAGTCCCTGAAAAATGAGAAAATATTCTTAAATATTGATCTTATCACTGCCTCACTGTTGGATTTTCAGTGTCACCCTGCTCTCGTAATATCACAAAGTTTCTGAAAATTTTATAAACAATTTTAGAGAGTTGGAAGCACTATAACGTAAGAGAATTCCTTGTAAACCCGTTGGGATACTGAACAGGTTTGCTGGCAGTGGGTAAATACATGCATGACACCAAGACAACTTTGTTGGGATACTGAACAGGCCTGCTGGCAGAGAAGCAATGTCGGGTTCGAAGATCCTCAGGTATGTATTTTTAAATTGATCAAGATGTCAGGATGTTTTTATCATAAATGGATGACTCTTGGATAGGACAAGAGTACTATAGTGGGTTAAATGAAATCCATGCCGATGTTATAGATTCATTCTAGAAGAAGTGGACCTGTCAACGGTATTGGATTCATATGTATAAACATCATCACCCTTGTGATCTAACGGGATACCAAATTACACTTTCTGGACAGACCTTTACCCAATACTATGACTGTGTTATTTTTCTGAGTTATTGTTAAAATGCTTGATCTGCCTTTTAATTTCCTCTATTAATTATTGTTGAGTCATTTTTTCCCTAATATAAAGTTCTAATGATGCAGAGATAACTGCTTCACCCAGCATGTCGCCATTGTTGGCAGCCAATAATTCTTGTCAAAATTTATCATGGTAAAATGTCGTCGCCAAGGGATAAAAAAATTTGTAGCTACCTCCTGCTCCTTACAATTTTTTCTATCCTTTTGGTTTTGAGAAGATTCATTAGCCTCGCTATGTGTAAGAATTCATCATTTTAATCTATCGTCGGTTTTTCTTAATTTCATGAATGAAAGCATGAAATTAGAAAAAAAATTGGTTTGAGTAATCATCATACAGTTTCTGATTTATTTTGTTTCTTTTGTAAATGGGATTGTAACTAAACGACATCTATATTATTTTTATAAACCTAAAAGTTTGTAAGTCTATCTTTTTCATTTGTTGATCCATTACCATAAAACTTGATTTGTCCACTTTGGGAGATATGACTTAGTCATTTCTATTTTTTTATCTGGTTTTTACATTTGACATATGCTTGACTGTGCAGCTAACAGAAACTTGGGTTAAATTCGAAATATGAATCCTACTCCTACCAGTCGTATCATGATCTTGTCACCCTGGTACAACACTGACACACTCACATTATACATCACCCTTTGTCATGTATAACTCAGGCTTGCATTCATTGTTGATAGAGGTAAGTAGTGGTGTTTTGGGTTTAGTATTCATTTCTTAGGATGGTTTATTGTCTCGCGCATACTCTGGTTATTACCCACTCAAAGCTCCAAATATTTGTTATGGTAAGCTCCTGAATCCTTAGGTATCGGATTCCTCTCGATTTTCTAGACCTCTTCCTATTGTTTGTGTGTTGGAGAACACAACCTACCTCTCACTGCCCTTATTTTTTCTATGTGATAGTATCTATGGCGCCCATGGTAAGAATAGAACCCAATGGTTCGCAAGAACTCCTCTCTCATGACAATGTCGTGGATGACATTGTGGTGTATGGATGGTATGGTTTCATCAGACGGTTTGAGGGTTTCAACCTCGTTGTGGCCCAAGATTTATCTCAGACATTTGATGGCACCAAGGCTAAGGTGGGGGATCTGCAGCTAGAAGTAACAGAGGGTTCCATCGCAAAAGCTACAGGGCTATCCCAAGAGGGAGATCAATGGATCAAAAACACCAAAATCAAAGGTGTGCCCTAGAATTTGCTCATGGCCTCAAAGAAAACGTTTTGTTGCCCAAAAGGTACATAAATTTTTGTTTCCAAACCCCAATGGCATGGCCTTATCTTAATGTTGAAGCAATTTATTACTTGCGAAGTTAGATATGGCCTGGTATTCTTGTATCATGTCCGCTTGCTCATGGTTTTTCTAGGTTTTAAGTTGAATGTGCCTTTTTATCTGCATAGAAGTTTACAAAAAATGGCTAAGTTCTATCAGAGGAAGAAATTAAACCCATAGTCAATCCTATTTCACCATGGCCTCTTCTGAATTCTTGTGGTCTCGCATCTATCTAAGACTAGGGATAATTGGGGAAATTTCTTGTTAAGAAATAATTTTACACTACCTGAAATTGAATTAGAATCACCTCTCCATCTAAATGAAAACCCTAGTCCTTGTCAATCTAACCCTACTATTGAAAACCTATGTGTTAATCTACAAGAAGACCATGTGACCACAGATCAAACCTTTTTTTCTATTCGGAATCCATCAGGCAAGAAGCCACGATGTGATTTTGTACCCAGAAAGTCATTGAATGAGGTCTTAGATGTGTTAAAAGACATGATTCCTATTTTCCTCCCCATGAGTCGATTCAGGTTGTTTTAAACAAATCAATTGTCAAGAAAAAGAGCAGGCATAAGAATCAAAGTTATCCAGATGTGAATTTTATGAATAAGAAGCCAGGTCGACTCCTATCTAGGAAATTGAGAAACCAACAACGTGGTAATGAGGAATCGACCCCAGTGATCGATATCGATTATCATGGTGATGAATATGATATCGATAATTTTATTTCTCAAGAGGATGTAGATGACCAGTTCTTGGGAAACGATATCGGTACGTTCGATTTCGTTTCCAATCTCCCACTGTTTCTAAACAACCAAGAGGTCTTCTCTAGTATACAACACGATCTGAAGCAAATTACAGGACAACTAAATTGTCTTCTGCAAAACAGACTCAATCTCTACCTACCATAGAACCAGTACACTGTGAAAATTGTCTTGATTCGGTTGAGAGATACTATAGGGATATCCCCTATCTCCAAGCATAGTTAAACCAAATGGTAGCATGAAACTCATTTCTCGAAAGGGAGAATGATGAATTGAAAGCACACGTTCAATCGAACACTCACAGGGAAAACAAGAGGATTAAACGGGTTGGTAATGTAATTATTAAAAACTCCATGAATTTCAACATCATCATAAGTTTGAATTTATCAGATTCTTATTTATCGAATCTCTGAAATGGTAAATATTTGTTTTAATTTGTTTTGATTTAATTATGTTTGAAAAACAATAAATAGATTTAATTTTTATTTTATTTTTCAGTCTATTTAAAATTACTTATTTCTATTATTATCTAAACTATGATTTAGTATTGTCTTTTCAGGTGAGCAACAACTTATGATGCTATGTTTAAGGAAAATAAATCATGGATTGAGCGGTTCAATTAGTTTAAGTAATTTCCCTTCTTTTTTTTTAAACAATGTCATTAATGTAATTATTTTTGATACAGAGACTCCTACAGGAGTATTCCTTTTGTTATTCTATTTTTGTAAAGAAAACTTATTTCCAGGGATCATCCTCTATCTTGTATGATAAGAGGTTACTGATCCAAGTCATGTTTAAGTAGTTGTTGTTGTTTAGTGTTAAAGAAAACTTTTTTTTGGATTACAAATTGGACATATAATTTTGAACTGATATGGGAAAAACAATTTGTTGTTGGCTTTAGACCTGTGTAAACTGTATAATGCTTGTTTCATTGTTTTATCCTATTATTTCTATGCTATGAGATGTCATTTTGTTGATTTAGATTTAGTCTTGTTTTCACATGATATTTCATATCGTTGATTATTCAAATGTTGTCCATGATCTTTTGGTCTAGTTTGTACCTGTGGTCGATCAACTATTTAGTTATTTTTTAGTTGACTTCTGATATTCAATGGTTGATAACATCAATGCCTAGGATTGAGATTTCTTTCGTCCTCAACTATTGGTTATCTTGAGGTCACGAGATATTTAATTAATTGTCTTTTTGTTGTTATAAATTCACTCCAAAAGCATGAAATACTTTCTTGAATTTCTTCAGGAAGTTTTGTAATTGTTTTTGTCATAGGTTTCTTCTTAATACAAGACAAAACAGGAGGTCATACAATGTAGGGAGATAAACTTAGATTTTTATGGTTGATCAGTTAGAGGTTAGTATATTTGTCGTTTTCTTTTAAGTTGTTTATATACGAATGAAATGATGATTGCATTAATTAGCTTTGTCTATTTTTGTGTCATTGTTACAATCGTATTATCTTAATATTTATTAGTTTAATATCTTTAAACACCAAAAGAGATATTTGACCTCATTCAGAAATTTTATCAAACAATTATTTTTGCAAGATTTTATTTAAATCTTGTAAATTGTATATAATCATTGTATATTAACACAATTAGCTCAAGATTTTGTAATTAGTAGATATATTGTTAGAATCATAGATTTAGATTAGTTTATTTTCTGTCTTTTCTTTTATTTTATTTAGGAACTTAGTTCGCTAACGGATCCATTAAACCCATCAGGTTAGATCATACCAAATGGCTTGGGTTAATTAGACAACCACGGTCTGGATCTATCCTTCCCATTGACGGTGTGTCATAAACGCCTGTCAATAGGATGGTGAATGAGGGTCCACTTTTCAGAGGGCCATGGACATAGCTTTTGTGGGGGGAAAAGACAAATTTATGGTTATATACTTGGATGACATCACCATTTTCTCCAAGTATGATGATGAACATTTGCATCATTTGGAGCAGGTTTTCAAGAAATTCAGGAGGTATGGAATATCCATGAATCCTAGGAAATCTCACTTTGCCATGCCAAAAGGAAATCTCCTCGGTCACATCATATTAGCAAGGGGTATAAAAATTGATCCAAAGAGGGTGTGTTCCATTCAATAGATTGAGATCCCCAGAAATAAAAAGGTTGTCCAATATTTTATTGGTAAGATAAACTTCCTCAGACGTTTCGTGTCACATTTTGCTGAAATTTTGAAGCCTATTACTAACATGTTGAAGAAATATGTTGTGATAAAATGGTCCTTGGAGGAAAAATCATCTTTCCAAACAATCAAGAAAGATTTAGTTGAGGCCCTTGTATTGGCCAGCCCTAAATACACTAAATATTTCTTCATCTTCTCCTTTGCTTCAGAGGAAACCATTGTTTTCGTACTGCTGCAGAAAAATGAAGAAAGACATGAGCATCCAATAGCCTTTTTTAGCGGATCCCTCTGAGATGTTGAGATGAAGTATGATATATTAGAGAAGCAGGCTTATGCACTGGTCAAAGCACTCAAGGCCTTCAGGGTCTATGTGCTACAATCTAGCATAACGACCTTCGTTCTTAGCAATAGTGTCAAAGAGATTATGGTCCAGCCAGACAGTGAGAGGAAAAGAGGAAAATGGATTTTCAAACTGTTGGAATATGACCTGCACATAAATCCCAACAAGATGATCAAGGGGCAAGGACTGGACAAATTCCTATCAGAATCAAATTGTCAGGTGATAGAATTGCATCAAATCTTCACGTAGTTGGGTGCTAGAAATGAAACAAAGCTTACGAGGATAGTTTTTGCGTCTCTGTGGCAACCTCATTAAAAAGTGAAATAAAGGTTACGAGCATAGTTCTTCTCCTGTTTCAAGATCATTAAAAAATAAAACAGCTCGTCTCGAGCATAGTTCATGTTCCTGTGTCAATCTCGTTAAAAAATGAAATAGATTCCCCTCCTCTTTGATTGAGTTAAGTATTTCGTTATGTATAGTATTTGAAGCTTCATGTCATCCCCCTGTTTCGTTAGACAAAATGAATCTTGGGGGGAAATGCTTACAGCCTATGGACTTCATGTTTAAGTTAAGTCACTAGCTTCTTAATCTAGGGGTAAAGTACCAACCATCCCTGGATAATTCATTAGGAAGTCACAAGCATAATTTTTACATTGTTTCAAGCTTGTGTAAAAATGAAACCACCTACCTCAAGCATAGTTTTCTCTGGTTCAATCTTGTGTAAAAATGAAACCACCTACCTCAAGCATAGTTTCCTCTAGTTCAAGCCTGTGTAAAAATGAAACCAAGTCCAAACATAGTTTTCTTTAGTTTTAAGCTTGTGTAAAAATAAAATCTATCCCAAGCATAGTTTTTTTTTGTTTTAAGCTTGAGTAAAAATGAAAACAATCCCGAGCTTAGTCTTTGTTCTTTCTCATGATCGTAAATACATGATAATGTAACCGACTATACTTTTATCACTTTTTTGGACTCGTAAAGGTTATAAGAAAAAGGAACCCCCTGGATTTCTCTTTAATCTCTTTTCAGATTCTCTAAATATGAAAAGACTGTCGAGCGATCTTGTTTTCTTTCACACTCGTTAAAGTAAATTAGAAAGCGCTTCTATTGAGCGGTAGTTTATCTCTTTTTCGGTCTCATCGGACTACTTTACTAAAAGGAAACACTCTAATCAAGCATGATTATAAGAATTTATGGATTCATCTTTAAGTTCTTTTCAAACTCCATAAATATGAAAAGACCATTGAGTTTACTTTCTTTGGAATCTTAAAACAAACATCGAAAGGACCATATGGGACCGAACCACTCCTTCCTAGGGTTCGTTAAAAATACTCTGAGGGACTCATCCAAAGGATGATCTTACAGTTCAAGCATATGTTATCCTCCTCAAGATTGTGTAAAAATAAAGAGGTACTCGCCAAAAATGGTGGGGGAAAATTGGGAAAGAAATGTGTTTAAACCGGTATTCTATGGAAGTAATTTTCTCTTGAACATGACACCCTTTCACTCGCTTTGTGTTACAGTTGGAAAAATCTTCTTGTATCTTGATCATACTCCTTTATAAGATTACAATTTGGTTTGTGATCCTTTTTGTTGAGTCAATGTTGCCAAGACAATTGTCATGTCATCAATATGTTTAAAGAGAAGTTCAACCTGAAATTCCTTCTATTGCGTTGGCCATTTCAGCAGTCCTTAAGCCTTCTATTGCGTCGTCCATCCCTGGGTTGGTCCTGAATCACTTGTTACTCTAATCTACTTCAAATATTTTTACCCGTTTTGTGTCATTGATGGGGGATACATTAAGGCCCTCCTATGACGAGTATTTTCCTGTTGTCGACTTCAACTCATTATCCGAAATTAGACTTAGAAACTAATTAGTACCTTGGAACTAATCTTTTACGACCAATTCAAGTTGCATTGGAGTATATTCATATTTTATTGTTGCATAGATCCACAATGTATGTCGTGGCTATGTTCAAATTTGAATCTTTAACACATAGATCCACATTGTATTTTTCTTGAATGTTCATATTTGTATGTTCAAATTTGAGTCTTTAACACATAGATCCACATTGTATTTTTGCTGAATATGTTCATATTTGAGTCATATTGGCATGGATCCACAGTGTATGTTTGGTGGCCATGACCTGTCTTACTTGACATGAATATTTGCATTTCGGCATTTATGCTTTGATTCATTTGTATTCTGAGTATCAGAATTCCTACGTCAGTGATGATATATTATTGTACTGTATTTCCTTGTTTGTTGGCAAGCTTCCGACCGACGTATTCCTTGTTCCCAACACACACCCAACAAAGTATTTCATCTATCACTCTGTTCTAACTTCATACTTTGGGGGGATTTTTGTTACACATTTTTTTCATCACCCCTATTAACGCTAATGATGTGCACCTATCCTTTGTCTTTATAAGGATTAATTTCCTTAATCCTTGAAGAAGAATGAAGACAAACTTTCCGAGAGAGATGAAATGATCTTTTCCTTTGTAAAAAACCTCGTAAAGAAGGATCGTCGCACCTTTCTCTACTTTGAAGGTTCAAAAATCTAAGATCGACATAGGTTGCACCATAGTGGCCTATGAAATCGTCACAGTTTTCTTAGTGTTAAGGGTGTGACGATCGCTCGTACGAAGGAAAAAATAAAACCTTCTTGACGCTTCTAGAATAGAATCTTCGAGGGTGAGGTGGCCTCCGATCGAATTGGATCTGAGTCGCATCCATGTTCTAGTGGGATCATCCTAACCTCCTCATTCTATCCTTTTCAACTTATAAAAGGAGGGGAGTTCTCATGGGGAAATTTATCTTTGAGAAGAGCTTTTGAGAATAGCTTTTGAGAATGGCTAATGAGTTAGTAGAATTTTGGCTTGAGAATTCTCAGCTGAAGGGATTATGATATGATTCTAATTTATGTTGCAAATATAGATTGTTAGTATCTTGAAACTTACAATCTCAAAGATCGTTGGAGAAGAAGTGTGTGGGAAGCAAGGAAATGTTGGAAGGGACCCTACAACATCAAGTCATTGGTTGTATTCTCCTTTTCATATTTCTAATACAGTAATATATTTCTTTCACATAAAATTGTTCTTATTTTATTGTATGAATCCTTGATCACATACATAGGTTTTGTTAAGTATACATTGTTTCTTTCATTTTGTTGGCTTATGTCTTTTTACAGGTCCATCATCCCATAATCCTTTGAATGGAGCGAGGATGACACTAGCGAGGACAAATGACATTTAAAAGGTGTGTCATTTATCTCTTGTTAGTTAGTATGCTTGATAATTAAACTTAGGGAAATTTTTATATTCTATCTTACTTTGTTCTAGTTTTGGGGTGAAACTAGGGAGATCCAATTGTATCTGTACTTACCAATTTGTCTAATAACAATGGATCTCATGACGTGACATGGAAACTTGACACAATTTTTAATTTTGAGCACCAAATGCGATGTACGTGGGTTGTAGTGGTGCAACCTATGTATACGCATGATGTATAACTTGTAGGGCGCGTATATGTGGAAAAATATGATTTTTTGGCTCTAGGAAGTGCAAAACGGGACTTCAAGTCTGCATAGGGAAATGGAAAGGCCTTCTGAGAAAGTTGCATGGGGTGAGGAAAAACTTGTTATAACATAAGCACCACTATGTCAATAGCGTGTGTATTGAATCTTGGTGCTAGGAGTCTGCAATATATGTAAATTCATGGAGAAACAAGCCAATGTGCACGAGATGTCAATATCGTCCTAGCCTTTTCTTCTTTCCGCACTATAACACCAACTGCATTAAGTGATGGTGTTAACAAATAAGAATTAAAAAAAAAGGAAAATACATATTAAAAACATAGAATCCATGGCCCAGATCCATGCAACCATTTCTCAAATGAGAAAAGTACATAGTATAGTTCTATGAAATGTACTAGTTTTCCTTTGTATATATCGTTCTTTTCAAATGAAAATAATCCAAATTCTGATTAGTTTTTTCAAGATTGCATGTGTTTTCTCAATTCAATGTTTATCTATTTTAATGCTATATGTTTTTACTTCGTCAATGAAATTTCATCTAGTACATTGTCCATTTAAATTTGACAGAAGGCTGGCACATCTATGTAATTACTAGACAGTCTCTCGTGATAATTTGTTGACTTCGCCACAACAAATTCAATATACACATAACTTGTAGTTGTGGACATCAAATATTATTGACAAACAGTGGGTGTCCAACTCACTACTGACATGATAGCCATGGATGCAATATTCACTTTTGATTATACACAGTACTATGTAGTATTGATATATATTGTTGCATGTGCATATAAGTTATGGAAAAAAAAAGTTGTTGCTTTTCTAATTGTTATAGTCATACCTTCTCTTGGGACATTGTTCTTCGATTTCTTCTCCTATTTTTCTTGTTACTTCATGCTCTCCTACAATTTCTCTATTCCATGTCCATGTGAAAGAATTAAACCAAACTCAATTAACATGCAAATAAACACTTATGTCAAAATTGCATGAAATACACAAATTGATGTGAAGGAACGACAAATGAATAGTGCACCAATGAAATTAGGAAAACACACCTTTGCAACTCTTGTTCAATGTTGATTTATTTTCCCTATTTCCATTTTTAACATCGGTAATTTTTTCGATGCAGTGCACATCGAACAAGTCAAATAACAATGAAGATGATTGGCAGTGAGATGCAAACACAATGAAAATTGTTGATATTTTATTTTCTCTACAACCAAAATATTTGTTATATCAATTACTTGCAATGCACCACATAATTTCTCGATCCACCACAAAAATAATTGTTGATTTAGTCTAACATTACACCGTAAACTTGTCATAGTTAAGTTCAGTTTGGTTTTCGATGCCCTTTATAAATATCCTAATGACAAATGGAAAGTTTCATCACCTGTCATGAAAAATAGGAAATTAACTAAACAAGAAATTTCTAAATATGTAACAAGAATATGGAAACATGCTTTTGTTCAACTTATTTTTTGTCAACTAGATGATGCTCAAGCTATGGCTATGGAATCTAGTAACTCAATATATATATTAAAAAAACAAACAATCTTGAAACAACATACCTTGTTTTTGTCTCTATTTATCTTTTATTCCTTTTCCATATACATAGTTTATGAGATAGATCTTGAACAATTTAATCCACCCTCGAAGAAGAAAAATAACAATGAAGAAGTAAAAAAAAAACTGCATATATGATGCACATCAAGAATATTTCATTCAACCATTTGATTTTGTAACATAGCTGATAAAAAAGAACTGGCTTTTCCTAAACACCACACCAATACCAATGCAATTTTGAATAAAACCAAGTAATTGTATTATGCATATAACACACAATATAATTAAAGGCCACGCACTAGGACAAAAGGAGACACATCTTGAAGCAGCACGAAGCAAATGTGCCTCTTATCTGTAAACTACTCCATGATCTAATTGATATATGTGTAAAACACAGTTTATCATACTTGCATCTTATTGTTGGTTTTCAGGTAATGTCAGGTCTACGATCTATTTTTATTGGATAATTTGCTAGTCAAAATTATTCTTACTTCACTAATTTTGAGGTTGGAAGAAGGTTTTTCAATAGTTGGTGAGAAACTGCAAAATAATAAGAGGCATTAATTATGTGCAGAAGAATTGAAAATACATGGTTCCCATTGTGCTACCGATATTTATCTTACACTGCCAAAGTGCTCAAGACATGCCTACACTAAGTGTATCCACATGTTCATGCCTATACTTGGTCTACCTAACAAAATCTATTTTTAATCCTTGTGTGATTAACATGCATGGACCATCATGTTGCATTTCTACACTTCCATGCCTTCGCAATTCCAACAGTTCTACATCCTTGATTGTAACAAGCGATGTAATTTGCAATATAGCTCACTGATTTATGGTAAATTGATTTTCTTCAATCTAGAAGAAAACACCATGCATCTAGAACCACTGCAAAGAAAATGTCAATGGTAAATTGAATAAACCAATTAAATGTACTATGCACAGAGCACACACTATCAAACATGATGTGAGATGGAAAATTGTGGTAGTGCGGGAAGAACAAACGCAACCATTCTCCATACAATATTTGAATATATACCAAGTGATAAATAGAAAAATCATCTCCTCTCTATTGTATACACCTATGTGGAAGTACTTATGACATCATTCTTCCAATCGTACAAGATTCTATGCAACCAACTTTGCAAATGAGAAACCATAAGTGACATGAATTCTCAACGCAAGGCTCCAAACTCTAGAATCCTACACAAGAACTAAAAATAGAACAAGCATTTTCTCAGTCTATTTTGAATCCCTATTCAATTCGTACAACTATAATTGGTGTAGTTAATCCCCTCTATTTGTAAGCCTTGTTCGAAGAGCTGACACCGAACATCCTCGCTCCTTACTATACATCCACAATTCCTCATTTCCAATACTCTCGCATATGTCATTGTGACAAATGACGCAATTCACAAATTAGGTCACTGATCTATGATAAATTCATTGGCCCTCCTTTTGGAAGAAAGGGGACACATCTAGAAATAGTGCCAAGCAAAAGCAATGCTTACCTGTACATTTCTAGATCAATTTCAATTATGCTTATTGATATTCGAAAGGTAATTGATATATTTCTAAAAGACATTTTAATCAATTGGTGGCTTGCTCTTGGATTTGGCATAGTTCTAGTTCTGTGATCTACTTGTCTCTCGACAATTTTCTAGTCAAAAACATTTTTACTCGTCCACATTCGATGTTGGATAGAGTTTTTGCAATAGCAAGTGCCAAACTACACAATAATAATCAGCATGAAATCTCTGCACAACCTGTAAAAATACACAGTGTTGGTTGTTCTAACCATATTCATCTGCCACTGCCAACATGCATTAGAAATCGCCACCATATGTTCATATATATACTTGGTGCACTTAAGAGAGTCTATTTTTTAATCCTTGTGTAGAGAACCTGCACCAATCACTCTCATGAATTTCTCTACTTCCCCGCTTCTTCATTTCTAATAGTTCTACATCATTGAGTGTGACAAGCAACATAGTTTGAAATATATATTCTAGATTTGTTGTAAATTGATTTTCCCCGATTCAGGAGGAAACCACACCCATCTAGAAGTATTGCAAAGAAAATGTGTCGTAGAAGCATTGCAAAGCAAATGTGTTGTAGAAGCATTGCAAATCAAATGTGTTTCTTATCTGTACAATGCTCGGTGGTTTTTTATTATTGTTATTATTATTCAAAAGGTAGTCGATATATGTGTAAAAGAAATGTTGGTTGATTTCAATCCTGTTATTGGCCTTGATGCAATGATAGATATGAAACCCATTTATATTTGGACAATATGCAAGTAAAAAAAAATATTTTTTATATGATGCATATCAAGAATATCTCATTCGACCATTTGATCCAGCAATACAATCGATAAGAAAGAACTAGTTTTATGAAGAAATACACCAATGCCTATGAAAACATGAATGAAACCAAGTGACTACACTATGCATAGAGCACAAACTATCAAACATGATGGAAGATGTGGAACTACGCAGTGTGGAAAGGGAAGACATATCAGTTTTCCGCACAAAATTTGAATATAGACTAAGTGCTAAATAGACAAAGTATCAACTTTGTATAAGATACACCTATGCAGAAGTACTAATGGCATTTCTTTGTCAATTGAAAAAATCTCTATGGAAACAACTTTTCCAATGTTAGACCATAAATTACATGAATTCTCAGCGTAAGCGTCGAAACTATACAATACTCATGCACCTATACCTGGCATACTTAAGACAGTCTGATGCAGGAGCATCGTCGGCAAAGCCACATGGGATGACAGCACAATGCCTAGTGCGCATTTTGAGTAAAATTTTACATTTTGAAAGATGGTGTATCTCAGAGAACTTATGAGTAAATGACAAATCAGAGAAGTTTTAATGGTCGAAGGTTGAACAATCACACCAAACCAGGAGAGATCAGATCATCCTTGAGTTATTTGATCTTGGTGTGGATCTGAGCATTCACCTTAAATTGTCTGTCACAGAAATTTATTGTAATAGGACTAAGTGGTTGTAAGCTTTTACTTCGATCAGATAGGTAGTTGGAGGGAACTCTAGAGGACCTCTTGTATAAGTAGATGCATTGTATGCCTAAATAAGTTTGTTGCATATTAGTAGGAGATAGTTGTTATTGAATGTAAGTTGTTTTTATCAGAGTTATATCCATTTACATCTGAATGAATATAGCAGAGGGATATTGACCCAATGCATGGCGTTGCTATTGTTTACTGTTTCCCTGTTATTTTATATTTTCATAAATGAATGGGTTATGTTATTGAGTATATGAAACTTTGAATTATTTGGATAAGTTTCAACTACCTCTCTTCATTGGGTTCATGCAAGGTGTTCATACAGTCTACAAGGAGTGCATTGACAAAGTCTATTTCAACTTAGAAGGTCAGAAGAGATAGCGTGAAACATCCATTTACAAGTAGTGCAAAGGGACTATTGCAAGGTGTGCATAGTTGCCCACAAGAAGCTAAGTCTTGCATAAGAATCAGTTGCAAGGAGTGCATAGATTCAAGTTCGAATAAGTGTTGAAGTATCCCTCTGAGGAGTCAAATGGTTCGAGAAATAAAGTTCAAGAGAGATAGTGGGAAGAAATCTTCAAAGGGAGTGAAGCTCTAAAGTTTTACATATTTATCAACCAAGATCCATCCAGGAGTAAGCAAAATTGTTCCAAGTCGTTAGATCTGGGAAAGGTGCATGAGATTTAGTCTCAATGTACATAGGAGCGAGGAATTCATCGAAGTCCTGAAAAGGCATCCTAGTCTTTGATCTAGGAGGAGGTGCATGGAGGCTGGAGAACTTGCTCGGGGTTTCAGCGTCGGAAGATATAAGGAGTTGTGACATGTGGGTGACCAACAAAAATCGTCGAAGTCCAAACAGTGAAACAGATCTAGGTCACTCATCTCGAAAGACATGTGTCGACAGATCTGATACTCCGGAGGAAAGGCCCTCTAGAAGAAAGTACAAAGAGGAGAAGAATAACTCAACACTCGAAACTCTTGAAGGCTGGAATTCCAAAGTTGATTGCAGTCATTGGTTGTTGGATAAGTGAGAACCATCGATCTCGTGCCATTTGTGTTCGTTAGTTCAGGGTTCGAAGGAATTGGCAACAATTGCAATTGAAAATTGTCGAAGGCTCGAAGGTCAAAATGTCTTCATTCATCAGATTGCGAGGACGGGTGGAGAACGGATTGAGATTATGTCAGTTCAACGTTCAGTGCTTTGCAAGCGTCTTGTGTTAGAGAAAAGAGAAATTGTCAAAGGCCAAAGTGTCGAAGACTTAGCTCACTTTGGGTTAAATCCTTGGGTCACATCCCGAGGTCGCAGGGAAAAGGGGCCTAGTACAGAGGAGCGAGCGCCCGCTATTAAAATTTGTCGATCCGGAGATCGGGAAAAGGGGAGGCAGTTACATCCAGAATTTTCGCAACATGAATTTGGGAAGAGACTAACCCGAGGCCATAGTTCGTGGTCATATTGGAGAAGAGTCTAGCATAGGAGCTAGAACTTGAAATCGGGTGTTGCCAAAAGCGCCCGACAACACTTGTGAGAGTCACTTAAACATGCAGCAACGTCAAAGGGGCCTGTGTGTTATTTGTTCAAGACCTATTGGAGGATCGAAGAGTTGATTCAGCTCAAATATTTGAAGATCTTTGTCCGGGAGGTCGTGCAGCCCCGAGGGAGAGTAGGGGGGATTTGCACCAAGTGGTATTAGAGCCTTATTTTATTTCAGTTAGCCAAAAAGAACTCAAAGTTGTACTATGTTTGTGAGAACCAGTTAGCACAATGCCATCGAGGAGACGCGTGGAACCACCTTTAGCCAATCGATCTATGAAAAGGGAAATGAGAGAATTGTGTGCAAGATTGGAAGTGATGGAAGTAGCATAGAGGACAGCACCTGACATTGGAGATGTCAGTGAGGTAGAAAGTGAAGAGACAGAGGTTGAAGAAGTTGTAGGGGGAGATGTTGCTGAAGAATGCTTAATGAAATTTGTTGTGAGGTTGGGAGCTAGAGAAAAGATAGACATCCCAATGTATGAAGGGAATCTATATGTTGAAGATCTCTTGGACTAAATAATGTCCATGGACAAGTATTTCAACTATGAATATGTTGATGAGGAGAAGAAGGTGAGACATGTTGTCACCAGGTTGAAAGGACATGCAACACTGTGGTGGGATGAACTACGGGCTGACAAACGAGAAAAAGGTAAACAAAATATTAAGATTTGGGATAGAATGGTAGCCAAGCTGAAGGATAAGTTCATGCCCAAGGATTATCAGATAAATATGTTCAAGAAGATGCAGAACCTAAGATAGAAAGGAATTACAGTGAAAGAGTGCACATAAGAGTTTTACAAGATGAACATCAGCACTGGATAGAGGGAGAGAGATGAAGAAAAAGTTTCCATGTACAGAAATGGCCTCAGATATGAGATTCAAGATGAAATCAGCATGATGTCGGTGAGTACAGTAGAGGAGGCATATCAATATGCATTGAAATAAGAGGAGAAATTGGCCAAAAAACAAATCTAGTGAGGTAGGGGTAGAAGCTCAAACAAAGGTAAAGGAGTTGCCCATGATAAGGCACAGAAGCCCAAGGGGGAGGATGAGAAAACCCACAGTCACTCAGAAAGAGGAGGAAGCTCAAGAGGGAGACAACCTGGTGGAAGAAATTATTTTTCCAGAGGAAGAGGAAGAGAAGAGGAGGAGAGATAATATGTTATACATGTGGAAAATGAGGACACTGGTCTTGGGAATGTCCCTAGAAAAAGAGAGGAGGATTTGAAGCTCACATTTCAGAGGAACGGAAAGAGAATGTTGAAGAAGAAGGTGTAGAGGATGGAAAATCTCTGATGCTGAGGAAGGTTCTCTTGAAGCCATAACCAAAAGTTGAAAAACCAGTGCAAAGGAAGAATTTTTTCAGGACATCTTGCAAGACTAAAGACAGAGTATGCAAGGTGATAATTGATAGTGGGAGCACTGATAATATAGTATGCACAGATATGGTGGAGAAATTGGAGTTGGAGACAACTGCACATCCAAATCCATATAAGGTCTCATGGTTTCAAAAAGGACACCAGGTAATGGTAATTAAACAATGCCTTATTGAATTTAAAATAGGTGGATATAGAGATGAGATTCTGTGTGATGTAATTCCGATGGATGCATGTCATGTTTTGTTGGGAAGACCATGGCATTTTAATAGGAATTGCATTCATGATGGGAGAAGGAACACTTGCACTTTGGAAAAGAATGGTAGAAAACACATGTTGTTGCCAATAGAAGAGAAGAAAGTAAAGGAAGAAGCCAGCACAAGCATACTTCTCATGAGTGGGAAGGAACTCCCAAGTGAAGTCAAGAAGGAACAATAGATGCAGTTTGTTGTGGTGAGGAAACCCAGAGTTGTCCTTAAAAGTACTTTTATGGATGATTTTCCTGAATAAGTTCAGGAGCTGTTGGAGAATTTTACCAGGAGCAAGTCTGTTGAATAAAGAAGCATACAGATTGACACCTCAAGAGAATGAGGAGGTAAAGAAACAAGCCCAAGAATTATTAGACAAGGGTTTGGTCAGATAAATCTTAAGTCCATGTGTAGTACCAACTGTGTTGAGTCCAAACAAGGATGGGGGATGGAGAATGTGTATAGACTCAAGAGCCATAAACAAGATCACCATCAGGTATAGATTTCCTTTGCATAGGATGGATGACTTAATGGATTGCTTAAGTGGAGAAATTTTGTTTTCAAAGATAGATTTGAAAAGTAGATATCACCATATAAGAATGAGAGAAGGTGATGAGTGGAAAACAACCTTTAAGACAAATGAGGGGTTGTATGAATGGCTTGTTATGCCATTTGACTTAACAAATGCCCCAAGTACTTTTATGAGACTGATGAATGAAGTATTGAAGGATTTCATTGGTAAGTTTGTGATTGTATATCTGGATGATATATTGGTCTTCAATAAAACTGAAGGAGAGCATTTGAGACATATGACATTAGTGATGAGGAGACTACAACATGAGAAGTTGTTGATGAATCTAAAGAAGTCCTCTTTTATGAAGACATAACTCATTTAATTGGGTTTTGTGATCTCTTCAAATGAATTGAATATGGATCCCTAGAAGGTCGGAGCAATCAAAGAATGGCCATCGCCAAGGAGTATGTTTGAAGTGAGAAGCTTCCATGGATTAGACAGTTTCTATAGGAAGTTCATTAGAAATTTCAGTGGAATTTTTGCACCAATGATGGATACATTGAAGAAGAGACACAAGTCTTTTAAATGGACAGAAGAAGTTGAGAAAAGTTTCAATATATTGAAGGAGAAGATAACAGAATGACCAATTATGGTCTTAACAAATTTTGGGAAGACATTTCAAGTAAGATGTGATGCGAGTGGAGTTGCAATTAGAGCAGTTTTGAGCCAAGATAATAGGTTTGTTGCATATTTCAGTGAGAAGTTGAATGAGACTAAGGGAAAGTGCTCCACATATGATAAAGAGTTTTATGCCATAATTCAAGACTTGAAGAAATGGAGGCACTACCTTGTTCCAAAAGAAATTGTCTTGTATAGCGATAACCAAGCTTTACAATTCATAATCAGACAGGAGAAGTTAAACAAGAGACATGCTAGGTGGATAGATTTTAATGCAAAATTTCACTTTTGTCATTAAACATATTTCTGGTAATGCTAACAAATTTGTTGATGCTTTGAGCAGGAGGAGTTTGATTGTATAGGAATTCCAAGTGAAAACCTTAAGGTTTGAACACCTTAAGGAGATGTACCGAGGAGATCCAAATTTTAAGGAGGCTTATGAGGCATATGAGAATCTTTTGTTTGGGGACAGAATCCCATGGACAAAATATTTAATCCATGATATATTGTTTTTCAAAGGAATACAATTGTGCATACCAAGATGCTCGATGAGAGATAATATGTTGAAAGAAAAGAATAGTGGAGGTCTAGAAGGACATTTCGGCCATGATAAAATGTTTGCACAGCTGAACAGTTCGTACTATTGGCCAAGTATGAGAGAAGAGGTGAAAATTTTTGTAAACAAATGTAATATTTGCGAGTATGGAAAAGGAAAGAAATAGAGCACTGGATTGTATTAGCCAGTGCCTATTCCAGATAAGCCTTGGGATGCAATAAGCATGGATTTTGTGTTGGGATTGCCACAGACACAAAGAGGAAGTGATTCTATATTTTTGGTATTTGATAGATTTTCGAAGATGGCACACTTTATCCCATGCCAGAAGACAAATGATGCAATGCACATTACAAATTTGTTTTTCAAGGAAGTTGTGAGACTTCATGGATTGCCCAAGAGTATTGTCTCAGATAGAGACACTAAATTTCTTGGTCATTTATGTAGATCATTATGGAAGAAGTTGGGGACATAACTGTATTTTATTTCATCATATCACCCTCAAATAGATGGACAGACGGAGGTGGTAAATCAGATCTTGGGAAATTTGTTGAGAAGTTTGGTCACTAAACATCATAGCCAGTGGGATCAAATTATGTCACAAGAAAAGTTTGCATATAATAAATCACCAAACAAAAGTACAAGAAAAGTCCCATTCCAGATAGTGTATGGGATGATGCCAAGAGGGGTATCAGAATTGAGAGACATGGAGCAGAGTGAATTCATAAGAGTTGGAGCAGAAGGCTTTGTTGCGGAGATGCAGAAGCTTCATAATTAGATCAAGGAGCAATTGTAGAACAACAATGCAGAGTATAAACGCAGAGTTGATCAACATAGAAGAGAACTTCAATTTGAAGTGGGAGATATCAAGTTTTAGCACACTTGAGGAAGAGGAACATATAACAAGCTGAAGTTCAAGAAGATTGGACCATGTAAGATCCTAACAAACTTTGGTAACAATGCTTATGAGATAGATTTGCCAGAGGATGTGGGAATATCACCCATATTCAACATTTTAGACCTGTATTCTTACAGGGAAGATGACACAGAAAGATCAGAAGATCAAGAGAAGATTCAGTGGGAGAAGAAGATGCCTGTAGCAGAAAACCCACAGATGGAGAAGATCGTTGATCATAGGATTGGAAAGAAGACCAGGAGGAAGACCTATTTTGAATATTTGGTCAAAGTGGAAGGGACACCCGATAGAAGATGCCAGTTGGGTAAGTGAAGTTGATGTCTAGAAGCATGGAAGGTCAGTGGAGGAGCTCATGGACAGGAGTCCATGAATTTTCTTCCCAGAGATGTATGATGCAGGAGCATCATCATCAAAGCCAAATGGGATGACAACACAGCGCCTAGCGTGCCTTTTGAGTAAAATTTTACATTTTGAAAGATGGCGTATCTCATAGAACTTATGAGTAAATGATGAATCAGAGAATTTTTAATAGTCGGAGGTTGACGATCGCATCAAACCAGGAGAGATTGGATCATCCTTGAATTATTTGATTTTGGCGTGGATCTAAGCATTCGCCTTAAATTATTTTTCACAGACATTTATTGTAATAGGACTAAGTAGTTGTAATCTTTTACTTCGATCATACAGGTAGTTGGAGGTAACCCTAGAGGACCTCTTGTATAAGTAGATGCATTGTATGCTTGAATAAGGTTGTTGCAGATTAGTAGGAGATAGTTGTTATTGAATGTAAGTTGTTTTTATCAGAGTTGTAGCCATTTACATATGAATTAATATAGCAAAGGGATATTGACCCAACGCATGGTGTTGCTATTGTTTATAGTTTCCCTAATATTTTTTGTTTTCATAAATGAATGGGTTATGTTATTGAGTATATCAAACTGTGAAGTATTTGGATAAGTTTCAATTGCCTCTCTTTGTTGAGTTCATGCAAGGTGTGCATACAGTCCGCAAGGAGTGCATTGACAGAGTTTGTTTCAGATCAAAATCTCATAAGAGATAGTATGAAACGTCCATTTGCAAGGAGTGCAAAGGGACTGTTGCAAGGTGTGCACAGTCTCCCACAAGAAGCTAAGTCTTGCATAAGAATCAATTGCAAGGAGTGGACAATTTCAAGTTCGACTAAGTGTCGAAGTATCCCTCGGAGGAGTCAAGGGGTTCGAGAAATAAAGTTCAAGAGAGATAGTGGGAAGAAATCTTCAAAGCGAGTGAAGCTATGAAGGTTTATAGAGTTATCAACCAAGATCCATCTAGGAGGAAGTGGAATTGTTCCAGGTCGTTAGATCTGGGCAAGGTGTGCAAGATTTAGTCCCAGTGTACACATGAGCGAGGAATTCGTCGAAGTCCCGAAAAGGCATCCTAGTCTTTGATCTAGGAGGAGGCGCATGGAGGCCGGAGAACTTGCTTGGCGTTTTGGTGTAGGAAGATATAAGGATTTGTGTTGTGAGGACGACCGACGGAAATCGTCGAAGTCCAAACAATGAAACAGATCTAGGTTGTTCGTCTCGAAAGACACATGTCGGCAGATCTGATACTTCGGAGGAAAGGCCCTCCGGAAGAAAGTCACAAGGAGGAGAAGAAGAACTCAACACTCAAAACTCCCAAAGGCTGGAATTATGAAGTTGATCGCAATCGTTGGTTGTTGGATAGACGAGAACCATCAATTATCACTCCAATTGTGTTCGTCAGTTCGGGGTTTGAAGGAATTAGCGATAATTGCAATTGAAAACTGTCGAAGGCCCGAAGGTCAAAACGTCGCCAGCCATCAGATCACGGGGATGGGTGGAGAACAGATCGAGATTCGTAGTTCGGCATTCAGTGCTTTGCAAGAGTCATGTGTTAGAGAAAAGAGAAATTGTCGAAGGTCGAAGTGTCAAAGACTTAGCGCACTTTGGGTTAAATCCCTGGGTCACAGCCCAAGATCATAGGGAAAAGGGGCCTAATACAGAGGAGTTAGCGCCCGTTATTAAAATTCGTCAATTCAGAGATCAGGGAAAGGGGAGGAAGTTACATCCACAACTGTCGCACCACAAATTCAGGAAGAGACTGGCCCAAGGCCATAGTTCGTGGTCATATTGGAGAAGAGTCTAGCATGGGAGCTAGAACTCGAAATCGAGTGTTGCCAAAAGCGCCCTACAACACATGTGTGAGTCACTTAAACCTGTAGCAACGTCAAAGGGGTCTATGTGTTATTTGTTCAAGACCTATTGGAGGACCGAAGAGTCGATTTCGCTCAGATATTTGAAGATCCTTGACCGGGAGGTCGCGCAGCCACAAGGAAGAGTAGGCGGGTCTGCACCACAGTCCATTTTTAAAACTTCTGACAAGAATCTGCATAGATCACCCTCCCGCACCTTAACATTTCCAATAGTTTTGTATTTATCATTATGACAAGTGACTTAATTTGTAAAATAGATCTTTGATTTATAATAAATTATTTTTCCAATTTAAGAGAAAACACAATACATCTAGAAGCACTGTCAAGAAAATGTGTTGTCTATCTATAAACATCTCAATGGTTTTTCAATATGGCTATTGCTATTCGAAAAGTATCTGATATCTGTAAAAAATATTTTAGCAAATCGGCATCCTACTATTCACCTTGTCGTAATCCCAGATCTGCAAGATATTTGAACAATTTTATTGTCATAGGCCTTTTTACTTCACCAATTTGGAGGTTGGAAGGAGGTTTTGCAATAGCCATATCTCCTCCCTTTGCACACCTATACATATCACACATCACAAAAGCTCTAAATGGCTTCCATTTTCTTTCAAATCCATCAAACACAACCTGTGACAAATCGCTAAAATATCATCCAAATTACATCTGTTATCACAATTCATCGTGAAGACGCATGGGAAAAGACGACCATAACTGACATGAATTCTCCCCACAAGCATTGAAAATACACAGCACGGATTGTGTCAATGATACCAATCTTCCACTACCACGATGCACAAGACATAGCCGGACAGAGTGTCGCCATATATCCATAGCAAAAGCCTCATGGGGATGTTGGTCACTACGGACGAAATTGCGACTTTTTTATTGTGAGAACGATGAATTTCCTCTACTTTCTTTGTATGGATCGGTTTTCTATCAATTCATAAGAATTTTAATGAATTTCCTCTACTTTCTTTGTATGGATCGGCTTTCTATCAATTCGTAAGTATGTTGTGAACAAACATGTCAATAGGCCGGCGTTGAAGATAACGAAGTCTTCTGGCGCAGTTACTTTGCATGGATATGGTTCGGGCATGGTCATAAAGGTGCCAGTGATGTAATTTCAGCATGGACAGCTGAAAACCAAACTATTTTGTTCTCACTGTGTACCGTCCTTGATGTTGATGTTGTCCAGCACAGACTAAATTTTCAGACTTAATTGGCACTATTGAAACTCCCTTTATTGGTATGGTATGGATCTCCTGTCTAATTATTCATAAATATGTGGGGTGTGTTCCATAATGCCACCTATGGAATGAGTAGTTGTGGGGTATATTCCAAAATGCCACCCGGGAGCGAAGAAGATACCCGCTGCCATATGAAAAACACCGTATAAACTGACTTCTATGGAATTTAAAAACATGGAGACATTGAAAGATTACCTTTATATCGTAATAATAGCAATGTGTTTTACCCAACACGGAGTGCTGTCTCTAAAGTTAATGGGATTTATACGTCTCTTGCAATTTATTTTAAAAAGAAGGTAATATTATTTTAAAGAGTAGGTAATAAGATAAAAAAGATTGAGATTTACATTTGAAATAAGCTTTTTAATTTATTTTAAAAAAATAATATTATTTTAAAGAGAAGGTAATAATATCAAAAAGATTTACATTTACATTTGAAATAAAAAAAAAATCTTTATGATTTTTAGTTTTATTTAATTTTTTTTTTATGATTTTGTTTATAACAATGTGAGTTTTTAGAGATTATGGTTTAAAAAGTGTAGCAATTTTAAATCCAAAATAAATATGTGCTACATGTAACACCTCTTTTCTATTTGTGATTTTGATGTGTCAGTGTACATCATTATCATTTGTGAAGATCATAGTTTCAAACAAGTTGTTTTGAAAAAAAGTAAAGAGTGCTAAAGCTATCACCAGTATTTGTTTTGAAAGTTAATTCTAAGGTTTTTGTTCGAAGCAATATTGGTTGTCAAGACCACAATTTGAAACAAACTATAATTTTAACCCCAAAAAATGGTGATATTGGGAGCACTACTTTTTGATTGGGGGTTGATTTTAAGTTTTTTGTTTGCAACTTTAAGGGGATTTAATGTCATGGTGGAAAATTGTTGTAATTCTAAACTAAAAAAAGGTTATAGCACCATTTTTCGATTCACGGATATATTTTGGTATTTTGGACCCAAAAGTGTGGGGATTCACGAATTGATTTTGGTGTTGTTGACCCAAAAGTATGGATATTGAAAGTCAGAGTTCTCATCTATTCAGTAACTATGTTCACTACAATATATTTTTTAGGACATTTTTATTTTTTATTAGGATTTTTTTTTGCATCATTTGGTGCAACCACCATTAAAAATGTTGTTTATAAAGGATCACATTGGGCAACTTACAAACATAAAAGATTCAATCTAAACTTAGAATGATGTCCAAGAAGAAAGTCAAAATCTTGAAAAGAAGATGTAATTGTTGAAAATGATCATTCTACCATATTTGATATTATTAATTGGTTTTAAAACGTCATTTTAGATAAGCATATTCAATTTGACATAATATTAATGATTTATATTGATAATGTTTTATATTTTGGTATTTTACATTAAAAATAATATTTATATAGTATTGTTTTATGATGATTTTTTTTAATTTGTTATTTATCATATTATTTTATTTTCTTTCCATTTATGTGAATCATTATTTTAGGAAAATAAAATTAAATATTTTCATTTCTATATAAGAAATTTATAAAAGTATATAAAATCATAAATGTTATTAGTTTTATTTATTTTTTTCAATTTAAACCATAAAAATGTTTTATTTGAAATTGCATTTTAAAACCAAAAAAAATCTAATATATTTTTTTTTTCATTTTATTTTTTTTAAATAAAAATATTGTATTATCTTTTTTTCGCAAAAATAACATGTGTCTGAGTGTATATTATAGCACGTCAACTATTTTTCCATTTTAGTGGAAACCAGAACATGTGGACAAGACAATTGTTCATTGTTCCAGAACTTTAAGAAAAGGAGACAATTGTCGACATACAGACATGGGGACTTGTCACATGTTCTGCCACAACCGTGGAAACTAGAACATGTGGTGGATTGAGTGCCACAGCCACCTATCGAACCAAAACCAGATTCTGTGGTGTGCAAAAACTGCAAAAACTTAGCAATTAAACCAGAGAAAAAACATGTGAAAGCACGAGACATGGGGTGAACCTGGGCATTCATCTTGGCGAAGTTGAAAGACGAAAGGCTGGTTGCAATTTGGGCAATGACTCTTCTCATGCTCGTTTGACAGGGATTCATATAAGACATCCAAACACTTGTTGAAGATGCTCTAGTGGTGCTACTATTCTGCCAAATCCGTGTGCATCTCGAAGATCAAGACTAGGTGGTCTTCCGTAAGTCTGCAAGAGATAGGAGTTGGGTGATCCTATTCATCATCATGGTCTTCATCCATGGTAGCAGCGGCAAAGTCATTTGCAGCGGCGAAATCCATGGCAGGGTCCTCTTCCATAGTGGCAGTCGAATTCTATCACGAGTGCTCCTCTGTAAGTGGGACTTCTTCTTCCATAATGCATCCTGTCTCGGTTGGCTCCTGGAAAGGGGTGGTGGTGCAAGTGGAGAGTCGGTGCTCCAAGGTGATTGATGGCAGGAAAGGGAGAATTTCCTCCCAATTGGGAGGAATTTCTTCTTCCACCGGGAAACCTCCATGGAGACCCTTTGTGCTTGAAGGATGGGGCTCTGGTTGAGTCTCTTCAAACCAATTATGAGCAGAAGAACTCAAGTGGTCTGAGTTGTCGCCTGATATGAGAGATAAAGAGGTTGGCCCCGAGTGTTTTTTTCTACCAAATTGGTTGTAATAGGCTGGCCCTCGTCTAGGCTTACCTCTCTCACGAGGCATGGTTGAACATAGCATAGAGCGAACAAAATCAACAGTGGTGCAAGCCCGGGCGTGGAGAAGAACAAGCAGAATGATATTGTGAATAACAGCCAAATGGTCGATATAGACAGGGGAGGAGGGTGGCAGAGAGGGGCTTTAAATGCCCTCATATTCGCCCCATCCAATGATGATTGTATTCCATGTGTCATCCCATCCGAGAAATATATTTTTTTTCATTATAATTGACTTTTAAATGTATATTTTTTTATATTAATATGTAATATTTTTAATAATATTAAAAAATGAAAAGTTAAGTTTAATGCGATCTCTAATATTTTGACTTAATGCGATCTCTAAAACAAATAAAAATAACTACGTAAAACAATTACATGAAAAGGTGGTAATTCAAATGTTCGATTTAAATGAAACACATTACACTCACAAATTTATTACAAATATTATTATAACTAAAAAAATCTCTTTTAAATTTTTGTAACATATTTTTAAAAAAATTGGGTATGATCAACTAATCAAAATTTTGTAATAACAAGTGCTTTACAGTAATGATATGGTTAGGCTTCACATCTGTCCGCTTACAAATTATTGTAAGATTGGTAGCATGTTCCCTTTCTAATTTTTGATATGACCACCTTTGGAATCTTTGTGATATGAACTATTGAGGATACTAAAGACAAAAAGGTAGCGTACATGCCTATTCCAATGAATGCAATAGAGAAATTGAAGGTGCAAATATGAATTTTTCTACCCAAGCTACAAAACCCATATCTCATTTCGATCTCACCATGAAATGGACATAGTTAGTATGCCAACTCAATAGTGTCTACATTTTGATCATATAGGACTAGTTTCAACAAAATGCATACACATTCCTAATGGAATGGGAATGTAAGGAATGGGAATGTTGAATTTGAGTAATTTTAATTGATAAGTATACTTCTCATTGTTTGTTATTTTGCTAAATGTAAAGGTTTTCAAAATTAATATGTAAACATTTTGTTATTCAAATACAAAGATGAATTTTGATAAATTAATATGATTTTAAATATGTATTTAGTATCATAGAAAAATGTATGCATGCTCTAAATTCATTATTTAAGGAAAACAAAGTATGAAATTTGTGGTCTTTCGGGTTTTACACAAAGTTAAAATGTTTTTTTTTCAAATTGTTATGATCTTTGAGATCTAGGCATGGTAAAATATATTTAACTCAGATTTTGACAATTTCAAAGATAGGCAACTTGTAGCCACTAAAATGTATGTCAAGCCCTAGCAGTGAACTAAAATAAATTATGCAAATTGTTAAGTATTCATCATGATGTAGTCCATCCTCATACGGTTATATCCCAATTTCATCCCTAACGCATACGGTTAGATCCCAATTTCATCCCTAAAATGTTTTATGTTCATAAGGTTTATCTTTCTTATCAAATAGAGTAAATGCAACCCATATTTTACAAAAATGCAATCCTAAGATAAGTTGATCCTACCTAAGCTTGTTTCATCCTACTGAAAACTTATATTAAAATATTAAGATTATCTAGAAAATAAAAAATTGTATGAAGGATAGTTTTCAAGACTAAGGCCATTATTATGTCGAGGTTCATTATCAATATATATGTGTGTGTGTGTGTGTGTGTGTGTGTGTGTGTGTGTGTTGCATATTTAGAGAGAATATGACCATACACTATAATTACAATAGAATATTTGTAAATGTAAGAAAGATAATGCAATCTTAGGAACCAATCAATGATTGTATTGATGAGATATAGACCTCCAAGGAACCCAATCTCACAGAAAAATAGTCATTATTATCATATTTACAAGGTTGGGGATTTTGTGCATTGTCATTCCACATGTCCTCTTTTCCAACTGACTCGTGAAGGTTTTGTATATTGATTTAGCATATTTTCAATTGTTTTTAGCTACCACTTCAATTTTAAGTTGTTGGTGATTGGAGTCTTAGATATATACGAATCATTTCAAACCTCCAATATTATTTCACGATCAGATTGTTTCTCTATAATGAAATATAGGATGTTATCTCAACATGTGTCCCCATATCATGATAAATTTAACCTAGTTTCCAAGGACAAAATTGAGGAGAATGGAGATGGGAGTGGAATAATAATCTTATATTCTTAAGTAAATTAGAGATGAAGGAACATTTGGCACTGATACTATAAGGTGGAACTAACATCAACTTTAATTTATGTCTCTCATCTTGGATTGGTTGAAGTTGGTGGACGATTGACACATAGATTCAACTATGGGTAGCCTATCTGGTTGTTCTCTAAACATAATAATTTTTATAGAATCTTTATGGGACTATAACTTGTTTTTTAATGAGGTAAGTAGAGTGTCAATCTTGTCCCAATGAATTTTAACAATATAATCATATATTTTAATAAATCTAGAAAAAATGTATTAGATAGCCCAACTTATAATAACAATGGCCTAAAACATGGTTATCCTACTATAGGAGGTTTTAGAATTAGTCAAGGATAAAATGAAATTTTCTACTTCCATTTTATTATGTACCTCCCCCTCCTCTTACTAATACATATGAAATTCATATACTAACCCTCAAATGTTCTCATGATGCCATTTGACATAATATTTGGTCAATTCATATATGTGTTTCAACTCCCTCTCCAATTTCCCTTCATCTCAACTTCATACACTAACTCTTGAATTTCCTCATGATGCCATTTAGCATAGCATTTAGCAAAATCATGAATGATATTTCTAAACATTTTTCTCCAAAGTAGGATTGGAATGATTGGGTTCTATTAATGCTTGACCTGGAAGGGTTCCAATGTAACTAGATAATGTACATTGCCACCTCAAGTATAATATCTCTACATTTTGAGTTAGTTCTTGCTAACCACAAGTGAGAATCCCTATGCAATCTAGAAGAAAATAATGAGCCCTGCAAACCAAGGAATGTTGCTAAAATACTATAAATGATCATTGTAAATAACTAAACGATGAGTACAAGAAGTTCGTGGCCAAAAAAGTGGCAAGGCCATGAATAAGAACGCACACTCGCAAGAACGCGTGCGTGTTCCTAGGAACACCCATGTGTTCCTATAGCTATAGGTTTGGCTGTGGTCGAACCTCCATGTGGATTGTCACGTAGGTTAAGAAGTAAGAGTGTGTGTGTGCTCTTAAGAGAGTGTGTGTGTTCCTAAGAACGCATGTGTGCTCTTAAGAATGTGCGCACATTGTTACTGGTGTTTTTTAATAAACAGCCCGAGAGCGATTTTGTGCATATTGTGCACAAAATCGTCCTCGGGTTTCTCATTGGACAAATAGAGTGAAGAGAGGAGGAAGAAAGGGAGGATCTTTCCACTGCCACCGCCACTGTGTGTCCAGGTACGTTACATTTATCTTAACTATAATCCAATTTAGAAATTCTAATTTATTATTTTTCTCGCAATAATCTACATTGATTTTTTTTTTGTAATTTAGTATTTTAAATAAATAAAAGAAACTAGTTTGCATGCCATGGATGTTAAATTGCAACATATACAATACAATGGAACCCCAAGAAAATTTGAACCCCTCACAAGAAAACCAAGAAGATCAAAACCCCAACCCACCACCACCACCACACAATCTAAACAATGAAATTGATGAGGGGTTGGTGATATTAAGAAACCTTGAGGAACATTTAAGGGAGACTAGAGAACCTAGCAGAGTCTCCTTGGCCACTTCTTTGGACATCATTGTGCAGTCCATTGCAAGTGCCCAAGGGAAATTGACATTTATTTCTGACTATACGATAAGAATGTACGATTATTATAGAACTAGTTTGGACAGAAAGAAAATCAAAGAACTAGGCATTTCAAAACAAAAATTATTGTCTATTTTTAGGGATCCTAGAAATGGACAAGAACTACCATTGACCAGGAAACGCATATCCATTGACTGGTGCATCCATCCCCGTATTAGTCAAAACTGGATGGATATGTGGTACATGGCTTTTAATAAACCTCCCTGCAATAACAGGGATATGCCCTTATATTTTCTGAGGCAATTATGGGCTGAGTTTATTATTGGTAAACATGTCAATTACTTTGACATTAATGACTTCCAGGGGGTGGGTCAAGGTTTTGCACAGGACCGAGAGTAGGTCAATAACAACCCAAATTTAGGTCCTCGTCCCCCTAGGAGAAGGCCTAACCCCCTACCCAACATCCTCCTGTTGTATAGAAATTGCAATAGGTACAACTATTCATCTCATCATTGAATCATAGCCTAGTTCAACACAGTAGCTTTGTTACACTATCTTGACTGGAGGTGCATGCCAGTGACATTGATAGGGGGTTTGGAGCATCAACATGCATATGAGAGTACAGTGAGGAGAGGGCACATGGACATAGTAGCCTTCCATGTGAACATCACAGGTGCTCCAATTGCAGGAAGACATGCTATGGACCTATAGAGCCCATTGGAAATCATAGATTCATGGAGGAGGTTAGTATCTTAACCCTTTTTTTTTCTTCATCGTTATATATTTATTTTGTATTTTGTGTATTTATATAGATATTTGATTGTATGTTGTTTTGTAGTTGTTGCGTCCGAATAGAAAACCCTCTATGCCTATGGATGCATCAGTGCCTAGACCCACCACTGATGTAGCAGTAGACGCAACATGTTCATTTGTTGCACCGTACACATAGGTATGTATCACATTTGATAGATTCAACATAGTCATTTCTATATATGTTCTCTTATTTCTACAGGATTTGGCATTAGGTGATGCTTGGGATTGTCCATATGGGACGGACAAGTCATCAATATCATAGGTATCATGTGCAAAGTTAAATATCGTATAATTCTCAATTTTTTTGTGTTTATTTTTTTGAATTTGATTATTTGGTAATAATAGTTCAATTTTATTCATATGTATACAGACCGTCGATATATTTTCTAGGTATAGTAGTATTGCACCCCTTGGGCACCTCGACGTTGCTTCTATGTTTCCTTTCTCTAGGCCTAGGGTGTTGGAATCACTTGTACAATATGTGAGGGTCCATCACAACCCACTTGTCTACCACCAACCCCACCACCACTTTCGGCCCCATCAACAGAGATTGCCACAATAGAGGTTGTCTTGGTGTTATAACTCTAAAATGCACCATACAGGTTTACCTGGCATCAGGCCAGCTCATGCCTCATCCTAGCCAAAGCCATGCTGAGCAATTCCTCAAAAAACNCACCTCGACGTTGCTTCTATGTTTCCTTTCTCTAGGCCTAGGGTGTTGGAATCACTTGTACAATATGTGAGGGTCCATCACAACCCACTTGTCTACCACCAACCCCACCACCACTTTCGGCCCCATCAACAGAGATTGCCACAGTAGAGGTTGTCTTGGTGTTATAACTCTAAAATGCACCATACAGGTTTACCTGGCATCAGGCCAACTCATGCCTCATCCTAGCCAAAGCCATGCTGAGCAATTCCTCAAAAAACCACTTAAAACAAGCAACCCGCGCCCTAACTTCTCACTGGACGCGGGCAACCGCTTGCTGTCCTTATACTGCACGCGGGTATCCGCGGGCTAACCCACTACAGCCC
>SNQJ01S0068355.1:39383-53675 GCA_010110895.2 Picea sitchensis | reverse complement strand
ATCTTGGAAAAAAAATTCTCATTATACACACACACACACGGTGTCTCGTTTGATGTCATGTTGAATAAGGGATTGTAATCAGTGTCGAAATGTGTCACTGTCTTACATCATAAACAATAATCATAATAATTGATGATAATTAGTGTCATGATGGAATTGAAAATCATGAAAAATATTACGCCAACAATTTCCCTCATTTTCTTAGGCACCATTGAGATCAACTTTGACTAAGCTTTCTTAAATATCTCCTCATCCTTTTTGGGTGGTTTTGAAGGGAACTTGCTTTCCAAGTGGTCATATTTGTGAGAACCTCAACACTTGAAAGGTATCTTTTCAAAGTAGATGTATTGCCTCTAAACTTGTGTCATGATATTGATAAATACCTTCTCCTTGATTGGTTTTATCCCATCCATAATGGCATATATGCATGAAAAACTTAGTCATCTTCTTGTCAACGATGAGCTGATAATATTTTTTTTAACTCTCAAAACACCATCAATTTTCGTCAGACAATAATCATCCATGAAATTCGACAGGAAAAATAGGAAGTTGATCCCATACAAGGGTCTTTAACCCTAATATTTCACATAAATCCCTCTCTACTCATAAATCATGACCCTCCTTGGCCTCTTTAAAAACTAATAAGTGTTTGAACAAAAGTAATTAAAAAAGGGGTTTGTTGCGGCCTGCGCCTATGGCCACATGGGCCACCAGATTTGTCTAGTGATAAGGTGCTCAGGCCAGGGGTTTTTGTTTTGGAAATCCCGTGTAGTGTTTACCACATGATTTTTTGGTAAATGACATCCCAAGAAGTCAGGAGGAAATCATATCTTCGGGTAATCCTACAGAGGTGAAGATCTTCCCCTATGGCTAACTATGATGATATGGTGGACTATTCACCCGAGTCGGGTGAACTGATTCCCTATATGATGACATTTGGTAGGCCCATACACCCCCTCTCGGTCCATCTGGAGGAGGAAATAACGTCGGTAGTGCAAGGAGACTTCTTTTCTCAGTTCTTAGGGGTTCCTGGATTCTATCCTGGGCAAGATCTGGATGCTTTTTCTTGGCTCGGTCAAGCTACTAGTTCGAGGGTGGTTTCGCCACCGATTAGTTCACCATTTCCCTTCTTGGCTCAGCTGCCTGGTGCAGTTCGTCTTCTCAGAATACCAAAGTCTCTTTTTCCCCCTTATTGTGCGGGTTTTCTCCCTCTTTGTCCATGACAAACCTTTCTTGGTCATTCCCGGATCCATCGATTTCAGTGTGCGCTTCTACTTTTCCAAGGGAGAAAGGGTTTTCCTAGGCGGTACTTCCAAGTGAAGGACTAGCAAACTCAACCCTAGGTCTTTAAAACTGGGATTCACTAGAACAAGGTTCGGTTTTGGACTAGTTCTACCCTTACACGGAGCAAGCCTACTTCTCGGATTAGCCTAAAGAGTATGTGGAGAGGGTTATTGCAACTAATTTACGACCCTCAAACTCCAGTGAGTGGGTCTTAGTTTTTGGTGGGGAGCTTGGAAACAACACTCGGCTAACTCAAAATCGAGGTTTTACGGGAGCTCCAGAGACAAGGCAAAGAAAATGGAATAAGTCTATTGGATATTCCAAGGAAAACCTTAATTTTACTCTTGGTGATGATCTAACTCTCTCCAGGGTGGCAGAGATGGAAGATAAAACCCTATTAGGGTAATCTTATGGTCGCCAATTTAGTGAGAAGTCGCTAAAGGCATGGTTTGTGACAAATTGGGATGCGACTTTCAACCCTCCCCCCAAAATCAATCATCTATCTAGAGGTTGGTTCATGCTTGTTTTTTCAGAACAATCACAGGCAGCGGTGGTACTTCAAAAAAATTGGTTCATCAACTCTTCTCTAATCCTAATGAAGATATGAAACCCTACTTTCGACACTGCAAGTGAAAGGCTAGACTCCATTCCAATATGGGTAGGTCTGTCGGGCCTTCTCCCTCACCTTTGGAATGAAAAATTCTTTCAAGCAATTGGGAATTTCCTAGGGGAATTTTTAGTTCCAGATATCGGTTTCTTAGAATCCTGAGAGATGTCAGTGGCAAGGATATTGGTTCTACTAAACATTAGAAAAGGGCTTAGGGAATTCCTTAACTTGACAGATTTGGGAAGGACTAGGGTTCAAATCCTAGATTATGAAGGGGTGCCTTTCCAATGCAGGAGATTCCATGAGTATGGGCACATTGTTAAGGATTGCAAGTCCTCTATGAGGGAGCACATAAACAATCGGTATTCTTCGGAGTACAGATCGTATGTGGGGCGCCCGGAAAATTTGGGAGTTAGCTCTCCCTCTTCGGGGTCGGCCTCAGGGGGTACTCCACCTTGTGATCCAGATATGTCTCGGATAGTAGAGGCGAAGGTTTTGGAAGTACAGGAGGGTCATTCAATGACAATAGTCCTAGTTTCGAGCGATGCGTCATTTTCATAAGTCTTCTCGGAGGTCATTCTACAGTTTTTGATCGACAACATTTTGGGTATGCATCTTACTATCTCCTGACCAGTAAATGGTTTTTTTTAATATTTTAAATTATCATTAGTGGATGGTTATCACTCCCTTTAGAATTTAACCTCTCCAAACACTTCAAATTTAATCCCTCTTCCCAAGCCCACGCAATCGTCCCTCCAGTCCTTGCCAAATGCTTATATATGTATGGACTCTCCGCCCGGATCCCCAGTCTCCCGATCATCCATGGATTCTTCTTCTGAGGAGTCTGAGGACTCAATCATTCGGTTCCAACTCCATAACAGAATAGTCTTCATCCCTAATTCATTCTACAGAGGTCTGGACCAAATTCGGAGATTCATAAAATAAAAAAGGGACGAGGTAGACACTCTCATCTCTCCAAGTCACAATCTCGAGCATTGGTCGACATTGCCTCGGGGAAAAAAAAGTCAATTGTTGGGGTGCTTATAGTAGCAAAATCCCTGGTAGGGGTTCCCCCATGAAACTTCTTACCTTAAATTGCAAGGGTTTGGCGAGTCCGCAAAAAAATCCGCACTAAAAGGTTGGTTTTGTTACACCAACCTGATGTAGTTATTTTTCAAGAAACTCTAGCAGACAAAGACACGGATACCAAACTTCTATCTGCCCTCTTCCCATGTTGGCTTTTTCTGGGTCTGGATGCTAGAGCTAGGTCAGGTGGCCTAGTCATTGGATGGAGAGCTAGACGTATCAAACTTTTAAACTCTTGGGTTTTTTACTCTGGTCTAGGGGGAGATTTTTTGGTGGAAGGTATTGGAAAGGTGATTAGAATAATTAATTTTTATGACCCTCATACAAACTGGATCACAGTTTGGAAAAATTTGCGTGGTAAAGATATTTTAAAGAGCGATCTTCTAATTTTAGGGGGATATCTAAAATTTTCTTTAGGGGAAGCTGAAAGTTGGGGTCCCTCAGCCCACCCAAACAACCAAGCAAGTTTCTTCAGTCGCCTATTGGCCTCCAATGGCCTCATTGATATAGATCCATTAAATATTTTACCCACTTTAAGGAATATGAGGGTAGGGAAGGCTCATATTGCAAAAAGGTTGGATCATTTTCTGATCTCTGAACCTTTAACGATGATTCCTTTCCAATTTCGTCAATGGATTGGAAGTGGAGGCGAATCAGACCATTCCCCAGTTTGGTTTGAAATGGAAGGAGGACCCCAAAAGCCTGCAGCCCCTTTTAAATTCAACTCCTCTTGGTTGAAAGATGAGAGTTTTCAACAGCTAGTCAATTCCAATTGGATTAACATAAGGGACTCAGCAGGTACTTCGGCAGGTATCCAATTTGTGACACACCTCAAAAGAATAAAAAAATTGGATTTCCCTTGGGCAAAAATAAAACAGAAAGCAGAGGAACAAGAACTCCAAAGTATATAGGAACAATTGAGGCTCTTACAAGAAGATTCAGAGTCAGGATTCGTGACAGGTTTGGCTCGAGACAATATGAAAAGGCTTGAAGCCAGGCGTAGACTATTGTTGGCAGAACAAGAGGAAACTTGGAGACTAAAAAGCATAGTTATCTGGCTTGAGAACGGAGATGAAAATACAAAAAAAAATCAAGCCGATGCTAAGGGGAGGAGAGCAGAAAACATTATCTGGATCTTAAAGTATTAGGAGGGTAGATCTATCACTTCCTTTGAAGTTCTAGCAAACCTGGGTAAAAACCATTTGCAGACTTTATTCAAAGCGGACGGGAGAGTAAATATTGCAGAAATTATAAAGATGGCATTATACCTCCCAAGATTCGTGAATGAACAAGGGAACCAAGATTTATTTGTTGAAGTCACTGAAGCGGAGGTTAAAGAAACACTACTTAGCTTCCAGAAGGATAAAATCCTTGGTCCATATTGATGGACAATAGAATTTTTCAAGGGATTCTTTGATCTAATCGGAACATATTTATTAAAAGTTATTGAGGAATATCGTATCAATGGTAGAATCCATGGACCCTTGAATAAAACTTTTTTAGCTCTCATTCTTAAGGTAAATGATCCTCAGTATTTTGATGATTTCAGGCCAATTTTGTTGTGCAATTGTATTTACAAAATTATTGCCAAAATCATAGCTCATCGGCTAAAGCCTTTTCTATCAGAGGCCATATCCAAAGAACAGTTCGGGTTTTTAGAAGGGTGCCAGATACACGAGGCAATAGGGGTATCTCAAGAAGGTCTACATAGCTTAAATACTACAAGAATAAAGGGGGAAATCCTAAATATTGACCTTTCAAAATCTTATGATAGAGTGAGCTCGGCTTATATTCGACTTCTTCTTACTCATCTCGGTTTTGAAGTTCCCTTCATAACATGGGTGATGGCATGCATATCTCCAGTCTCTTTTGCAGTCCTTATCAATGGAACAACTTCTCCTTTTTTCATCTCAGAAAGGAGTTTGCGTCAAGGTTTCCCCTTGTCCCCACTTCATTTTCTTCTGGTGGCTGAAGGATTGAGTAAATCTATAGACACAGTAGCCAAGGCAAGGAATTTCCAAGGAATTCAAGTTGCACCTGTGATGAGGATCACTCATCTCTTGTTCATGGACAATGTTCTCATATTTTGTAATGGGCGGGTGGGAGATGCAGAAATTTTAGATGACATTTTAACTCTTTTCTGACTAGCTACAGGGATGATAATAAACGCCAAAAAATCTACCATCACTACATCCAAAATGGAAGAAGAGGAAATGGTCGTATACCAGAGGTTATTTCCATTCACATTTCTAGACATCTCAGAAGGGTTAAAATACTTGGGATTTTAGTTAAAGCTGAACAAATATAGGAAACAAGATTGGAAATGGTTGATAACAAAAATTGAGAAAAGGTTAAATGGATGGAGTTTTAGGTGGTTATCTGGAGCAGGCGGACTCACACTGACCAAATCTGTTCTGGAAGCCATACTAGTTTATTGGATGTCGCTAGCATGGATTCCAAAAGGGGTGCTAGAAAAATCAGAAGGATATGTTCTCAGTTTATTTAGTCTGGATCTGGAGATAAGTACACCCAACCCTGGGCAAAGTGGGAAAGTATTTCATTGCCAAAAGCTTTGGGAGGTTGGGGGCTCAAAAACATTTTCATGTTTTTCAAGGCCCTTGAGGAAAAGGTATGTTGGCGGCTCATTTCAGTTTCCAGTCTGTGGACACAGGTAGTCACACAAAAATACATCTCCCCAGATTCGGTAAAAGATTGGATCGGAATCCCAAACAAATTTGCATCACATTGCTCGATTATTTGGAAAGCGATGATTTCCTCATTCTCAGTGGTTGGGGACAATCTTTCTTGGAGGGTAGGAAAAGGAAATCATCTTCGTATTGGAGTCGATCCTTGGCCAGGGTGTGGGAATTCTCATATTCTCCTGGAAGAACTAATAGATCAGCTACACATACAGGGTATCTTCTATATCTCTCAACTAGCTGATCCTCACTCAACAAATCTATGGAATCAAGGATGGAAAAATGTTACTTCACTAGGATTAAATGAGACTTCTGCATAATTGATGAGAAACTATATTGTAGTGTTCAGAAGAGGACATATAAGACTCACAAACAAGGAAGATAGACCCAATCCAACAAGACACCATTGGCTCCTATACTCCAAAATATGGATACATAGAGTTGAATATAGACCCAATCCAACAAAATCCCGGATGGTGGTGGAAGGGCCTTTGGAAGATGAAATGTCCTCAAAAATCCAAAATCTATATGTGGGCAACAATAAACAATCAAATCCCAACATGGCATAACCTGAATAGGCGTCAGATAGAAGCTCTGGGGAGATGCGCACTTTGTAAAAATGCAAATGAATCCACCTTTCATATACTCATCTCATGTCCTTTCTCCATCAAAGTTTGGACAGAAGCTTCCTTAAGCCTCTGGAAGAACTGCATATGGAATGGAGATACTTTGGATTTGTCTTGGAAAAATTGGTCTCGTGACCAAAGAAATAAGGAGATAAAAGCACTTCCTCTTTTAATTAGTTGGGGAATCTGACTAGCAAGGAATGCGGATATTTTTAAGGAAAAAGCATCCATTCCATAAGTAATCATAGAACAAATCCTATCAATCCTGTATCATTTTCCTCAGACCAAATATTCTCCAGCTTTGCAAGTAACACAACAAGAGGATATTGATTTTTCAAAACCTTTGGCTTATTTTGATGGAGCCTTTCAGAACACAATCTATGGAGGAGGAGTTGTTCTACATCTTTCATAAAACCATTGCTTTCATTTAGAAATGGGGTTAGGTAGTGGGACAAACAACTATGTTGAAGTATTGGCGTTGAAGCTTCTACTTCTTTTCACCAGAGAATAAGGAATCCAACAAATTCATATTTTTGGGGACTCTATGAATGTCATTAATTGGGCAAGAAAGCATCAAACTTGTCACAATATTTTTCTTTATCCTATTTTGGAGGAATTTTTTCGTTTGATGGACACTTTTGATACTTTGGTTATCTCTGATGTATACAGTGACAGGAACATGGTGGCGGATTCATTGTCCAAAGAGCTATTCTTTATCTCTCTGGGTCAATGGCACATNAAGACACAAATGCTTTTTATCATCAACCATTTATATAATCCCAAGGTCATTTACAGGACTGAAGACAGGATTGAAGGCTAAAATATTTTTTCAACAAGATTGATCAACACTGGTTTACTCTCTTCCTTTTTTTCGACATCTTCATGGATCTTTCTCTCTATCTTTTGCACATCACTTACTCCTTAAAAATTTTACAACAGCAACACAATGAATGGACATTATGAACAGATTTTCAGCACCTACTGAGTGTGCCTAGAAATCACACCAGATCTGAATTTTAGCTATCTTTGTATATATAAAGGGGTCTATTATGTTGATAGTAATTTTCCACCCTGTTCTGGGTGACATTTTTGTAGATTCAATGGTAGATAAGTCAATGTGGGTTCACAAAATCCAAACACTCTAAATGACCATTTATGTGATGGTATGTGGTCTTTCTTTTTTCAGGGTAATTACACACACTATTGGTGTGTTGTGCTTCGGAAGCACCTACAAAATGTAATTTTGTCTCTTATAAGAAACAAAATTACGCTTTTTTCTGAGGAAAAAAAAATCATGACTCTCCTTTAAAAATATCAAACCAAAAAGCACTAGAAGGTATCCCCTCCCCAATATAGCTACACTAAAAGCTACCCTAGAATTTCCAATTATATGATATCCAACTTCTTAGGGATTTTTTTCAAAACCAAAGGCCCATAAACTCATCGACAACACCTCGTGAAAGGTGCTAGTCTAAATCAGTGATAGTCTATATCAAGTTAATTTTGATTAGTGATCCATTTCACCCTTCTCCATGCAACCCTTTTTTGGTGCAAATCAACCTCTTTCCGAGACTAGTTCTCCTAAAGGTAAGCCATAAGTTATTAGTCCTCTTTGAAGGCCAAGACTAGAACAATTGATTCAACATTGACCATCAATTACTTACCCTTTGACGAAAAATATTTTTCGATTTTCCAATGTTGTACATAGGAAAAACAAAATAATTAGTTTTTTACAATATTTGAATTACTTTATATCGAATGTTATTGGTTGACAAATTTTTAGTCTTATTGTCGAGCGAATGTAATTTTTCCATTGTTAAAGTATATAACCTAAAGTTCGGAGTCTTATTGGTTCTTTTCCGAATGTAATTTTTTACATTCTTATATAACCTATATAAAGGTTATATAACTTTATTGCACATCTATGTCAATGATTTAAATTTACTACAATGATCTCTGTCAGTGATTTAAATATACTACAATGATCTGGTTGACAAATGATGCCACAACATTACACTATTCTGACAAGGTGCTTTAAACTATTCTTATAGATGATAATGTTGTTAATTTGAAAATGTTGAGCATTCATCAAAGCCAATTAAAACCATTGCCGCCACCTCCACTGCCTTGACAACTCTGCGGCCACTGTCTCCACAACCTACAAAACTTTGCAGCCATGATCTCCACCATCTAGCATTGCCTTCACAAGAGGGTGGCACAAATACTCATGACCTTGATTTCCAAGTCATAATTTCAAATTAGTTAAGCTAGAGGAACAAAGTCCCTAAGGTGTAGGACAGTTGGTGACAGAGTGTGTTGTTAAGGCACTCTGTGATGTTAAAGTCACCGGTTTGAAACCTGCAGAGACAAAAAATCCATCCATGTTAGGGTTGGTGTGGCTCAGACCGAGTGTGATCCCCGAGTGATTTGGATGTCTTAGATTCCCCTGAGTCACGGTTTCTTAGCCACAGGTTAGTCCCACATGTCACAGACAAACTAACAAACAAACAAAAAAAACTAGAGGAACAAAGCCATACTGGACTGATTAATATTTCTGCAATGTCAAAATCAAATGAATAAAATCAGTTGGTTGTTGATCTATACATTCTACCCTCTGCTCACTAAAATCCTATGCTCATCGCCTTGCTGCCTCATCTTCCTCTTCCCATGGCTATCCCTGCGCAACAATGAATAGTAATCCAATTGTTTTGGTATTGAGAGTAGGAGCTCACTTGCAACTTACATTCCAAATTGAGAATCTTCCTTCAATGTTCCTTGATCAGAGGCCTGCACCTGGAAACATATCCTGAACGAGGTATGCTTCTTCTTTGACTCTGCTCTTGTTTTAGAAGCCTTTCTACACATGGTTAATTCATAACATCTGGTGTCCAATTCAAATTTTCAATGTTCAAAAAGTTCATAATGCTCTCACAAGTCTCTATTCAAGTCGTGACTCTCATTGGAAAATTAGCATGGGTTCTTTCTCTCTCAACTCCCCACTGCTCACCTCTCTTTTCAGATAGTAGAAAATTCTTTCACCGTCAAGGTTGAGTCTCGTAGAAGAAGAGTTTTCCTTTAAAGGCACTTTTTAGCTCTAAGGCTAAGTCATTGTTACCATATACATAATATCAGTTGAGTGCCTCAATGACCTAGGGTTGAGTACATATTTGAATGCCTCGTTCAATCTCATTCGTCTTTTTTGGAAAGAAACCATCTAGTCTTCCAGGGAAGATATGAAATCTTGATAGGTGCGGAAGCGAGACAATCCAAGCATGAATTGGGGAGAGTGGATACCAAACGAAACAATATTGCTCCTTTATTTACCTCATCTTGCTCCTTGCTTTACCTCATCTTGCTCCTTGCTTTACCTCCTTCACCCGAATGATTACTCACTTCAAAATAGGGAGGGGAGAAAGGGTGAAAGATAGCATAGATAACCTATGCTTGTATAAAGACTTGTCTCTAGGTACTTATCCATATATAGGATCATGGACTCCTCCATTCTAACCTTTTCCCCGCCCTTCACTCCTTGACAACCTTGATTGAGATCTTGTGTCTCTGAGCCAAAGAATATATCAGGCTCACTTGGGTACACTTGGGGGAGTAGGTAGTGTTGTGGGTGGGAATCCCTCCTATGGACTTAGTATTTAAGGGTTCTAATCATGCATGCAGAAAATGACCATTTCAAAGGCCTCTACTCTTTCCTATTCTCCCAACGCAAAACCCCACATTCATGCAATACAAAGGTGTAAATGATATTCGGTAACTCTACCTTAAGTCCTTCATTTGATGTCGATCCCTTTGCTTTCACTCGCTCTTTGATTGCAAACCTCCTCCCAAAGCTGACCTGCATTCACACATGAACAAACAAAAATCCGCGAACATGCATTTCATATACTAATTGTTGGGTTAGTTGTGACAATATCATAAAATAAAGATTCAACTTGAACACATGATATGGCAGGACGGGAAAAGTATTCCTTTTTGTATTAATCTTCACAAGAGTAAAATTTACAATATGTGGTCGGCACTGCTCCTTGAACCTGGTCCTGGGCTCCTCTTCACAATGCACCAACTACTCAACCTCACAATACAATTGCAGGAAATTGGAGTAAAGGGGGGATAAATTTGGGCAGATTTTCTATACTCCTCTTCCTCCTTTCAAATGGGACCCCTACCCCTTCTTTTATAGGCTAGAAGGAGCTAGGTATTTGGTCAAATGACCAGCCATGCATGGCAAAAAGGTTTAGTTAACTTGCCCAAAGCTGTGTGTTCTGTCAGAAACTTTCCTTTTTTCGTGCTTCTGAAGGTCCACGCGGGCTGTAGTGGGCCAGCTAGCATGGACATTGTAGATACACGCGGGTTGTAGTGGAGTAGGGTGTGTGGGCCTTTAAAAATGGAGTTTTTTAAAAGAGCTCTTCAGTGGTGGCTTGGAAAACAAGGAATATGAGATGGCTTGATGCCAGGTAAGCATGTTTGGTGCAAATTAGGGTTATAACAGATGCCCCCTAATGTGTGAGGTCAGAAGAGCATATGATGGTTGAAATACATTATCAATCTTTATCAACGTACCAAACCGGTGAGCCCAAGGACCAGAATTCAGGAGGTGCCATCTGCAAAATAACAATTGTCTCACCGAGGCGGGCATACCCATGCTCGGGATGAAATAAAATCATGGCCACCAATCAAATAAACTATAGATCCATATCATATAACTATATAAAGTGTAGCCACGAGCAATACACAGTGGATCTACATCTCAAAATCAAATGATATACAGTCCCCGAGGTGTAGGACAGTCAGTGACGGAGTGTGTTGTTAAGCCACTCCGTGTTGAAAAGTCATCGGTTCGAAACCTGCAGGGACAAAAAATCCAACCATGTTAAGGGTTGGTGTGGCTCAGGCCGGGTGCCATCCCCGGGTGATTTTGACGACTTAGATGCCCCTGAGTCACGGTTTCTCAAGCCACAGGTTAATCTTGATGCCAACAGGTTCGGCCACATTAACAAACAAACAAAAAAATCAAATAATATACATGTATAGCATCCATCCTCTAGAAGCTGATAAGGCTTGATGGCTGGAGATGAGGTCTTAAAAGCTCGAGAAACAACTTCAAAATCTTCAAAACTCAGGTAGGAGTGTAATATGAGTGTACAACTTCACTACCCAAAGGTCTTCGACGAATCATCGGGTATGGACTAGAGAATCTTGATGATCAGACTGAAGGCTTCATTGATTTCGAACAAAGACTTGATTGGACTTTAAGGATGGTCGGGCATGAGGGCAAGAGACAAAATGCAGAGGGGACGACTCAGGCTTAGAAAAAATTCCCTTGGATAATAGCACGACAAAATATGAGACTCAGACAGCATGGTATTAACATAAGTTTACGAGGCAAGAGGCAACGCAAACTCTCCATATGTTTGGAAGAATAACCAAATGGAGGAGGACACAGCTCAATGTAGCGGGAACAGCTTCCTAAGGTCATATGAAATCCCAGGGTTTGACAAACAAACTGAAAGATGTGCTTTATCCAAGGGAGACTCATTGTGCTGACAATACAAAGAAAATACTTTTCCCTTCCTCTTTTTGAGATATATTTGATTTTTTTGTCTTTTTCAATAATTTTGGAAAAAGAATAAATGAATGCTACGTTACAAAGAAGGAATCATGTGTCGCAAACATACTAATTACAAGCGCACGGAACACAGGGATGCTCGGGGCAAAGGGACATATGCAAGAAAAGGACACTCGGGAAAAATCCTCCAGGGGCCAAAGGTGTCAAGACGCAGAGGCAAAGTGCTACATCGCTTGCGTATAAGGCATGCTTCAGATGGTTCAGTTGAGAGCAACATGGAGCCGGCATTAGGCCAAAGACGTGGGTATGCAAATGTGATTAAAAATACACACAATGGTAATATCCTTCGATGTAATTTTAACGAGCCCAGAGAAGGTAAGATCGACGGTTTTTCATATTTAGAGAGTCTGAAAAAACGTAAAAGGAGACTCTGATGGGGTACCCTTTTCGAAAGTAGTCTAGTCGGTTCGAAAAAGGGGTAAATTAGCACCGAAAAGATGTCTATTCAAAACCATTTTAACGAGTGTGATAAAGACAAGATCACTCGGCAATTTTTTCATTTTTAAGGAGTCTAAAAAAAGCTTAACTATGGACTCCGTCAAGAATGTTGTTCTGGACCATTTTAATGAGTGTGAAAGAATAAGGTCACTCGATGATCTTTTAAATTTTAGGGAGTCTAAAAAGAGCTTAACTATGGACTCCGTGGGGGTTCCTTTTTCGTAAATTTAGTCCCTCGGGCTCGAAAAAGGGTTAAAATTATACTTGAGAATACTCTTCTAGGGATCTGAAGCCTCTAGAGTATACCTTTGTTCGTACAGTTGACCGTCTAGACCAAAAAAGGGGTAAACTACCGTCGAATAGACGTGACTTCAAATTTCAGTTTAACGAGCGTGAAAGGCCACAAGATCGCTCGGCAATCTTTTCATGTTTAGAGGGTCTGAAAAGGGCTTAAAAAAAGACCCATGGGGGATACGACTCATGTATGAAATTGGTTCAGGTAGAGCATGTTGCTAGGCTCAGATCAAGAGTCTCTTCGATAGTCAACTTGGGAAGTCTCCCAAAAGGGAAGAAAACACAAACCACGGTGTAGGTCCTCCTGTGGGATAGAAATCGTAGTCATGGCTTCAAAGATAGCCTCACCTGAAGGCAATTCAAAATCTGAGAAATCACGCAAACGGGGGTAGATAGTCCAACCGAGTGAAGTAAACTGACCATACTCCATATGAAGATGGAGGTTCTGGCCAAGATTGGCAGAGTCTATCAATGAAGAATCACGATCACGAGGGCTTGAGGATATACTAACAATGAGATTGGACTCAGAAAGATACTCAAGGCCACTTGGACCAAGAGGAAGAAGAAAGGGCTCCCATGCCCCCATTGGATAAACCAGTGGATCAATTGTTGATTCCAAGTCTCGAGAAGGAAAACGTGATTGCACAGGTTCCTGCTCATAAGCAATTGAACACCAAGGATAAGATGCCACATAATTAACCAGTGGTGGGGTAGAGTCTACACGAATGCTAGGAACATATAAAGAGGTAGTCTAAAATAATGTTGAATTAGGATGGTGATTATCAGATTCCATCTGGTCAATAGTGGCAATGCTTCCATTATGAGGGAAGTGCATCACCCAGAAGAGCGTAGATACCACAGCGTTCATAGCATATACATAATCACGCCCGAGAAGCATATTGAAATCTAACGAGCCTTGCACCACTATAACATCAACAAGGACAGTCTTCCCACCTAATGAGATATTGAGGAAGAACCCCCAAATATTCACTAGGACGTCTGTCAAAAGCCAAAATTTCATGCGAAGAAGTCAAAATCTCAGGAGCTCCCAAGACTTTCCAAACCGAGGAGGATAAAATACTTGCAAAGGCTCCTTCATCCACAATACATCAATAAATGTTTGTTGAATTAACTTCAACCCTTATTTGAAAGGGTGTAGAGGAAGGAAGATGAGGCTCAACAAGGTCATTCCAATCAAAGGAAACCATCCTAGGGCTTGGAGGGGGTGTGCTTGGAATGAGCGGAATGCCCCCTTGTTCTGGAAGTATTGAACTGGAAATGCTAAAAACATAGTCGGTAGACACGTCAATCCCAAAAATAAGAGTGGGATCATCTGATGACTGCATCAGCATGACCACTTTCGCAACCAATGGATGAATAGGTTGTGGGACTACATGGTCTAAAGGCACCTCACCCCCCAAAAGAGGAGTGGGGTCAATCGATGACTGCATCGGCATGACCACTTTCTCAACCAATGGCTGAATAGGCTGAGAGACTACAAGGTCTAAAGGCACCTCACCCCCCAAAATAGGAGTGGGATCAGCCGATGACTACATCGGCATGACCACTTTTGCAACCCATGGCCGAATAGGCTGCGAGACTACATGGTCTAAAGGCACC